>CALNHX010003094.1:0-158862 GCA_940337035.1 Agriotes lineatus | reverse complement strand
AAAGCAGTTGTCAGACAGAATGAGCCAGTTGCTCATAAATATGAAGAAGGATTCCGGAAAGAGGAAAAATCGACTGTACCTAGCCAAGCGAGAAGATGAATTGGAAGGATTCTGGCGGGCATTCGAGAACGGTGACATCGAACTACAGAAGCGACTTCCAGCAGATCACGATTACATTAAAAATGATTTCTACAGCCAGGTAAAGGAAAGCTATCAAGCAAACTATATACAGGAATGGCAGGAAAAATTTAATTCAGCAGCGAGGAGAATAGCGGCCTAGGAACCGAGAAAATGGGAAACCCCGTCGAACAAGACGGCAGACTTAAAAAGCAAGAAATAGAAATGCGGTTATTTAGCGAGGTACTTAACGATGCAATTTTAGCATTGGAACAAGTCCAGACAAAAATGTTCTATGAGTATAAAACCAACAAAATATCCCACCAATGGGAGAACATCACGAGCCTGTAAAAGGAAATCGTCGGATATGAACAAGAATTTACTGGGGACTACTTCACTGACGAAGTCTACAATCAGATGCGAGAGCGCTCTAACTAGGTAATAGCTCAAATATTCACTTATAATACTACTGGGTGACCATAAATTGTTGTGATTTTTTCTTAGGTTGGCATTGTTTATGTTGGTGGCACTGTAAGTCTATGTCAAATTCGAGGTTAGCAGGTTAGGTTTTGCCATAATGTATTACTTACTATATTGCTAGCGGCTATGAGTGGGGAGGTCACGAAGGAAGTGAGACAGACAACCAACTCTTCAATGTATATGGTGAGCTGTGCGCAAGCGCGGCGGCGTCGTCCGCCCAATGGGGAAGTGGTAAAGTTTAAAATTCGCTTTTAAAGGCGGAGTTCGAATTCTCAGGCATGCACACTAGACGCTTTATACTCAGAGTGAGACTATATCGGCGCCGTAATATTTTCGGCCGCTTCCAGGCCCTACTAGCAATATATGTATAATACATATATGGGTTTTGCGTCAGTTTGTGTCAAAACTGACGCAAAACTTAACCTGATTATTACACACAACTGTCACATGACTGACATCAGCCTATGAAAACCATGCATTGTTTGAAAATTGACCAATGCCGAACTGCTTACCTGATAAGCGCCCGTAGGCTGCTTACCAAGCGATAAGCTCCCTAGGGATGATTAACGACCCCGTTGATAGTCTAATAATTAGAAATAGAAATGCAAGAAACAAGCAATTTAAGCTTTATGCATTATTAGATCAATTTTAAATCATAATTCGTATACGGGTTTTGTGTAATAATCTTCAAAATATAAACGCAGGCGACACACTTATATACAGGGTGTTTCATTAATAATTGGAAATATTTTAACTGTAGAATTCTGGGCTCAAAATATTAATATTTAACCCAAATCACTTAGATAAAATGTGGCTTGTTACTGAGATATAGGGTGTTTTATTTAAAAATTTAAAAATGATTTTTTCCCATTACTTTAAAACTATTTGACGTATCCGTATCATATTTGGCAGGAAGTGTCAACACTGTAAACCATGCTAAAGTATGTTAAATAAACGTTTCTGGCTACTACCAGAGGCGTACGACAGGGGCAAGTGAGTGGTTAACCCCTCCCAAATTCTACGCCACTGGCGGAATTGCCATTTTAGCACAATTTTTCGTTTCTTCAATACTTTCTATGTAAATAACATACTCTTCCTTCGTCACAATAACGTCATTATTTTTCGAGATATTTAAAGTTAAACATAAAGCTGAACAGTTATTTTGATTTTAATGTGTATTAATTATGTCCGTGTTTTTTGTCATAAGATTCCATTTATTACGCAAATGAAACTTTAATCCGTATTAACAAAAAAACATAATGTTGTTTATTGAAATTTATTGAAACTAATACATAGATACATACATTGTTTTTATGTTGAATGCATCTATGTTTAGAAAGAAGTATGCAGGAATTTTAAAATCAGGTACTTTATGGATTGTGGATCCAAAACAAGTCACCCTACATGTCCCAACTTTTGTATATGTATATAGGAACTCTAATAGGCCCCAGAGCCAGTGTATATAGGAGAGTACCGCCATTCTTTGATCCGTGAAAATACCGCCATCGCCGCCATTTTTGTTCCCATCAGCAATAACTGATTGAGTTATATCTAAAATTTTACTGGAAATTGGCAAGACTGTAAATCTGTGTCAAATTTGAGGTTAGCAGGTTATGTTTTGCGTCAGTCTGTGTCAAATAACAAACAAAACCTAACATGCTAACCTCAAATTTGACCTAGACTTACAGTTTTGCCAATTTTAAGTAAAATTTCGGATTGCCAATAAATGTCACATTGACCGAATTATGTTACAATCCTCAAAGTGGCGCATATGACAGAGGAACAAACATGGCGGACGTAGCGGTACTCTCCTATATACACTGGCTCTGACAGGGCCAAGACTACAACGAAATCTGGCAGACATCTTTCTAAGATGGAGGAATACAAGTACAAATACAATTGTCTAAGGGGTAGTTAGGCTTGGCTACTCCAGTCACATTCTATCAAAATCCTTCTTCTCCTCTCATCAAGTGTAAACTCCTTTCAGTAAACAACCTGGTTACATTATACAATATAATTATGTTCGGAAGTGCGAATTGAACGAGTGCAAGAAGTAATTCCCGGAACTACGCAAATCGAAGGTTTGCATAAATTCAAGGAGCATCGCGGACACAGAAATTTTCTAACTTCTATGACAGATAGATTGAAAGCTGTAATTGCAAACTGTGACGACATTACAAGGTATTAATATAATTTTAGTAGGGATGCATTCTGTTCTTGTAAATTTCATTATTTGTATTATAACCATAGCCTATGGTTTCTTATTTGTAATTTGCATATATGACAACAAAATTACAGGTAACTGTAATTTAGGAGTATGGAAACGTTTTAAACAATACCTACAATGCAGATAACTGTAGTTTAGCAGCATGGGAACGGCTTAAACGGTATCAAAATGTTAAAATATTGTCACTATGATCTATTTAGGTGTAACCGTTTTATTGGCGACAACTGTCTCACACACTTACACCCGTATGCATAGTCGTTGGCCAGCGGCTCGCCGGTGACTCGCCGGAGTTTAGTTATGAAGTTGATAGCACTGTAAGTCTGTCAAATTCGAGTATATCAGGTTAAGTTTTCCGTCAGTTTTGACAGAAACTGACACAAAACCTAACCTGCTAACCTCGAATTTGACATAGACGTACTGTGCCACCAACATATTATTCATAACGACTATGCATATAAGCCGTTCACGATCTTTTTGGGTCAGGTGAGGCTATGACCATCTAGTAATTTTGTTGGCAGTACCTCTGTTGCAACTAAACTCCCTCATGGAAATTGACAATTTTTGTGTTAGGTTAGGTTGTTTTCAGTTTAAGGTTATATTTTCTGAATAGGTACATTGTTGCCGGATATTCTCTAGTCTCCACATCGACTCGCTTTCTTTTAAATGTGGTCTGTCCTTCTTAAATTGGAAGTAGCATCGTTTAGTGGAAATTTTTTGTTGCAACAAAATTATTTTGGGCATTTTGACTTTTCCTTTGACGGAAATTAAAATTATTTTTACACATTTGATAAATCATTTATTTTCTTACGAATATTAAAATATTAAATCTGGCAATGTGGTGGCAAGAAAATGTCGAACAGACACTGACAGAAAAAAAAAGTTGCATCCGCTACATCATCGAATCAGTTAGTCCAACATGAAAAGAAAAAATCATAGCCAACTCTGTCCCAAAAAGGTCGTGAACGGCTTATACGGGTGTTCGTGTATTGACCTTTCTGAGTTTTAGGGCCGATTCTACAATGCAAGTATAGACTTAGAATAAGCTATCCGAGGTATAATTGTCATAGTTTTCTTATTCTAAGTATATACTTGCATTGTAGAATCGGCCCTTAGAGTAACTGTATAATAGGAGAGTAAAGCAAACGCGGTAAGAGAATATGATTGGTTGGATCCCATTCTGGAACGTAAGATCCCATTGGAGCTCAGGAGGGCGCGGCGGGCTTTGGATTTTTGAAATCTATGTGTGACATTAAATGCGTCAACATTATTCAAAACTCGATTTTCGTAAGTGAAACGTAAAAAATATATTTCATTTTGTTTTGACGGGCTGTTCTGTGTGTTTGTCAAAATCGTTTAGAAAATGGATTTTGTTTAGTTAGTATCCCAAAAAATGTAGAGGAAAACATTTTGGTTAAGAAATATTGCACGAGAAGATTGCGGTTGTAAAAGACCGCAAGAATATGCGAACAACATTTTGATGAAAATCAATGGTAACTTGGAAAAAGTATAAAATAGTAAAAATAGCTGCTATCCCAACAATGCTGTTAAGTAAAATTCCAAATACTGAAAACGATGTAGACATTTCACTACCTGAACCTTCATGATTTAAATTTTCAGCCCGGTATTTTTACAGGTTCTACATTATTCTACATTATTGGAGACTAAACTTTCTAATTATAAAGTCAGATTTAAAAAAAAGCATTGTATGCTGACTTTAGATGAGATGGGATTAACAAAAGTATGTTTTTTTGTGTAACTACAAATGCTTTATTTGGTAAGACTTGTACTTCAGTACATATTCCAGCAGGAGCTATAAAGAAAACGGTTGAACAATAGAGACAATGAGGAAGAACTATTTTCTTAAATATAATATTTAACGTTTGAGAACTCAGCGTGTTATTAATACACGAAATTGGCACCTATCTAATTTACTGGCTATTTTGTCAGTAGGTACTGTTTTTAAAGTGAATGTATACAATTAGTGAAATATCCAGTGTTATGTAATTAACATTTTCCACCAGTTTCAATTTGATTGGAATTATTAACTATAATGTGTTTCTTAATTACCATTTGTATAACTCGGCGGGGAGGAATTTAAAAGAAAACGTTTATATGCAAAATTTTTATGTTTGAACGTCCTCTACAACCTTCAGAAGTTGGTCGGTCGAGGTACAGGACAGCATGTATACCGAGTTCCCTGAACCACATTATCATTTATATATTTTTTAGTGTATCATCATCATTAATATTATTGTTATTAACAACGTTTGTCATTTTCTGGTGCTATTTAATTATTTAGATTTGAGGGTTGGAGACCTCTTAAAACTACCTACTCTTATATCACGGAACATAAGCGTAGCTATAATAGGTCCCCAGGCCTCAAAACTAAATAACTAATAATATTAAACCTAATTTATGAAAGCATGTAAATGTGTAGATTTTTTCATTCAGCAATAAAATACTTTTTGCACTTCCGGGACTCAAGTTGATACTTTAGTCCCCGTAAACAGGGACTAAAGTAGCTCATTTAATCCCTAGGGATTAAAGTAAAAATGATACCGTAACTATGGTAAATTTATGTACACACGAGGTTAGTAGGTTAAGTTTTGTTTGTCATTTAACACGCACTGATGCAAATCTCGAATTTGACATATACTGACAATACATTTCAGTACTGCCAACTGATTCAGGCTAGCCAGGGCCTGCTGCAATTCAGTTTTTAAAAAATTGTAATTGTCAGTTTCCAAATTGACAGATTACAAATTTTGGAAATAGGACTAAAATGCCTAAATCCCTTGAGTGGTTGTTGCCCTCAGACTTCGCCCTCGAGGCAACAAACTCCACTCGCTGGATTAAATGGTGCACTTTAGTCCCTCATGATATAATATACTATTGAAGTTTTAGCAAATATGAGCTTTATTAATCTGTTGGACACTGAACTTGCTGCATCGGAAGTTCATCCATTCTTTTATTATCTATTTCAGTTCCGCTTGCAATCCCAGTGTCAAAATATACGTGTTGTTTGGCGGGAATTACAATATAATACTTAACAGATCTTAAAAACAAGAATTTAGTAATAAATCTGTACCTACATTATTATTTCAACTGTACACAATGTCGATTGTTTCATCTAAATAGAACTATAGCTAAATAAATACTCAAGCTCAAACAGGTATCCACAATACTATATTGATTTAGTCGACTATGATCATTATGACTAACTTCACAGTATGGACAGCGTACATAAATCAAACAAGTAGAGACACTCACTGTCGGTTCCTTTCATATCAAAATTCTGGTTTGGCGCCACTACTTTTATCACATATGATTGGTACCAGAGCCAGTAACTAGCTCTCGCCATTCTTTGATCCGTGAAAATGCCGCAATCGCCTCCATTTTTGTTCCCATCAGCAATAACTGATTGAGTTATCTCTAAAATTTTACTTGAAATTGGCAAGACTGTAAGTCTATGTCAAATTCGTGGTTAGCAGGTTATATTTCGCCTCAGTTTGTGTCAAAACTGACGCAAAACTTGGATTGCCAACAAACGTCACGTTGATGGAATTGTGTTACAAACCTCAAAGTGACGCATATGTCAGAGGAATAAACATGGCGGTCGTGGCGGTACTCTCCTATAGGTTACTATATACAGGATCTCTATACTCTCCTATATACACTGGCTCTGCTGAGGTTTTTAGAGTCCCTGTATATAATAAGAAAGAGTTGAGTCATTGTGATTGGTTGGATCCACAAACCATGGAGTACTTGAATATTAAAAATAATATAATAATCACATTACATTAAATTTGACATAAGCTATTCGAATGCCTTATTTCAGGTTATTTTCACATGACTTTTTACGTTAATTTAAAATTGTTCAACGTATACATATAACTAGTGTCAAATAACGTATTCCTAAGCTAAGAGAACAACCCCCGTGATCGGCAATCTATTATTCTCTATAGAATGGGTGGACCAAACAAGGATTTTTATTATATTCATTTCCAAAATGGAAGGCAAAGAAGAATGGTTGGAAAAATTTGAAACCAAATATTGAATTCACATTACTTACGACGTTTGTGAAACTGGTTTCATACATTTTTAGACGAAGCATTTCAAAATCTCACGAAGAAAAATTACATGAAACCTAGCAGACCAGTATTGTCAATTAACATAACGTATACCAAAGAAATTCGTACAGCTTTTTATATTATTTGATGTAGTGCTAAAATAGAGACACCAAGAACAAGCAAAAGTGAAATTGGGAAACCACAATGTGTCTTTAATTATCATTGAACTAAACGAATTTGATTCATATTTCCAATCAATCAACGGACTTAACTTTACTAGTTTAATACATTATTTAAGAATTATGCAGGTTCCTAATTTATTGGTAAAATGTTAATTTTAAATATTTTTCCATGTTATTTCATGTGATGCGGATTAAACAGGAAACGTGAATCATAAAAATGCAGACATAAAACGAGCAAAAGTGATATTTGAAAAATACAATATTCCTTTAATTATTATTGGACTGAACGAATCTGATTTCCAACCAACCAGTTAAATTTACTTTAGTGCATTAGTTAAGAATCATATATTCATTGGTGAAATCTTAACTTTTAAGAGTAATGGTATAATTGTTGTAAAAAATAACTTTTTATTAGTTTCATATATTACAAAAACAAAATTTTTTATTACTTGAAAATTGAAGTGATCAAGTGGCTGCCTTCCTCCTCAACGCACTCTTGTAGGCGCCGTACAAAATCTCTCATTACATTACATTTTCAGGATTGAAAACACTTCGAGGTCTTCCAGTCGATCTTTTGTTATTAATGTTGCCCAAAACTTTCCATTTCTCTCATTCAACGCCAAAATGGTGTTGCGTGAAGGAGCCTCCCGAAGTTGCAATTCATTTCGAAAACGAAATGCTCGTTGAGTTGCAAGAACCGATTTGTTTTCAAAAAATCTGGTGTGATACAAGCACACAACTTTCTTTTACAGTGATCTTATAATTGGGCAAAAATTTGATTTTACATTTTTAAGCATTTGCCAAATTTTAAAAATTTACAAATTCTACAAAAACGGTGCAAAATAGAGCGTTAGGTGAAGAAACAAATTTTTTCTAGAATTTTAAGCTGAATTCAAAAATATAATAATATACCGGGTGTTCCGTTTAAAATAGGAGTTAATAAAAAAAATAAAAAAAAACAAAAGAAACCCATTTTAGAAGTACATATTCAACTGGAAAATCACCTATCTCACATCAATACACATTAAAAATGTAATAAAAGTGAGAATTTTGAAAAAAATCGTTGGAGCCGTTTTAGAAAAAATCGAAAAAACTGAAAAATCACAAGAGTAAACACCTACTTCCGGTTATGCGATTTTCTTCAAAAGCTTGCTGTCACATCTACATAGTACACAAAACTTATATATGAAGTTTAACCCCATAGCTCTTTTCGTTTTTGAGATATTCTGTTCACAGACAGACACACAGACAGACAGACAGACAGACAGACAGACCAATGAAAAAAAATCTCTGAAACGTGAAGATCTGTTGAAAACTCAATTTCGAATTTTTGGGGTGAATCCAATACTTCTTTTATTGTAAAAGGAAGTAATAAATGTGTTACGCAAAAGATGCGTTGGTCGCTGGTATAATTATTGTTCATGTTAATTATTTTGACAACTGCCAACAAAACTCCCATGCTTCCTTGATAAGTTCCCATTTGAAAAGTTGGAATTGCTTAATCTGTTCAAACGTTGTTTAAGTTTGAAAACCGTCAGCACATTTTGGGATTCCCTGTACATTGAGGCAAATATTTAGTTTAACTCAGCATTTATTTATTTCAAATACAAATACAAAAGTTTCATTGCAACCTAAAACTTTTAGTCGCTGGTTACAAAAATATCATAAGCTGTAATCCCCTAAGATTATTATTAAATTTTAAGTAAAATTCTAAGTAGGTGCTGACATCGAATGTGAAATGTGACAACCAGTAAAACTGGAAACATGTAGTAAACTTCTAGGTAGATGCCTCTTTCTAACATGCCAAATAATACCAACAGGTGGCAATTCAAGCAAATGTAATAAGTGTTGCCTATCGTTGTTATGAGTAAAGCTCTATCACGTTAAATAGCAGAGGGCGATTATAAAATTTGGCATATTAAGGCAGCTGTGAGTTTTCTATTGCATTCCTTAACGTATATCGGAAACACTAATCCGTCGCCATTTTGTTTTAATAATCGAAAAGTTTTTGTCGGGTTTCGTTTAATAGAAGCTTAAATGCTGTATTTCCATTCACAATTTTCTTGAATTCAATAAAAACCTCTTGTCTACTTGTGGAAAAAACATTTTAATATAAACACTTGGAACTGACACGTATGTTTTGATTTGAAACAGGTGAATCCATAAACGTCAAATCATAAGAATTTGGGATATTGGAGAACTCTAATCGGTTGATTATCTTCTATATGTACAGTGTTGTGTAAAATATAAAACGAATTAATTATAAGTAGCAAAACTAATTTAATACACTAATTTTGATTTCAATATAGCCGCATTTGTTTAACTTCTATAAATAATAAAAATGTTTGTTTTAAATTTTAAAAAAATGCATTAACTGCTACAGTATTGTGATTTGCGCCCCAATTATAGTCTCTAATATACCATATTTTCAAATGGATGCGATACAAGTGTTACACGAATTTGTTTTGTATTTCTCCAAAAAATTTCCTGTTGAGATACAAAAGAAGGTTGTAATCTTGTAATCCACGTCATAGTTTTCCTTAAAATGCGAATTAACGTAAGAGATAGTACTAAAATAGGTACTATGTTTTGATTTGAAACAGGTGAATCCCTAGAACTTAAACGTCAAATCATAAGAATTTGGGATATTGGAGAACTGTAATCGGTTGATTATCTTCTATATGTACAGTGTTGTGCAAAATATAATATCGTTTTATATAGATAGGACAACATATAAAATCCAAATATTTTATCTAGATAAAAGATAATTATTCTATAGATAAAAGTTCAGATAATTTAATTATTTTTATTTATATCATAAGCAACAGAGAATATTTAAAAAACTAGAAACAATAAATTGTAACTTTGGCACAAGCCCTGAGTAGATCGCAGATCAAAGACATGCAACAAGCATTTCAAAATATTCATTATTGTTTCTAAATTAGTGCTGGAAATGGTGACTTATTTTTTATTATTTTAAAACTACGAAGCATTCTTACGTTTTTTTTTCACTTAAAGAAGAAGCTAACTCTACACTTACATTATTACTACATATTTAGATTTCTAGTCTCGACATCTATACCTTGCAAATTAGGTGACTCGCTTCTTGAAGTTAATGATTTATATAATTGATCACTTCATCTGTTTTAGTTTTCCACAAAAAATACAATTAATAAGTAAAAAGACATTGTATCTGGAAGGATTCCAATTACGTTTAAATCCTAGATGCATGATTTCCGCTAAATTGTAGCATTTACTTTTATTAGTAGCTTCAGCGTACTTATGCGAACGTTTTGTCCGTCCGTCTGTCTGTGTCTGTCTGTGTGTCTGTCTGGACCGCCTGTAACTTTCGAACGGCTACAGATATCGAAATTTTGAAAAGGGGCAAAGTTGTTGCTAAGGTCCCGAGCACCTTCATGCGCTATTTGGTTTTGGCGAAAGGTCAACCGTTGGCGACCTATGTCAAAGGTCACTTTATTTTTCAATGTAGTAATTACATGTGGTGCTGAAGCTACTCTTTAGACCTGTACTTGAGCAGTTTATTAATACGTTCGCCCACGTTAATTAAAAAATAAAGCCTCATTTTTACTAATTAATTTTTTTTTGTTTATTTGTATTGGATTGAATTACTTTTCAAAATGCGGTAATTGTAATCGGTAATTGCCATTTTTGTTGAAAGTTAATTGAAAATTACTTTTTGAAAGAAATTATTCACTACTTTCAATTACTCAATTACTTTTGAGTTAACTAAATTACTCTTAAGTATTTAAATTACTTGTGATAATTGGAATTACCCTCGTTAATTAAATTACTTTCTGGTAATTCGATTACTAAATTACTGACCTCGACTGGGTAATAAATCTTCAGAACGCAAGAAAGAAGATAAGGTCTTATTACGTCACATGCGACAAATCACAATTGGATATTCTTCGACTAACATAAATATAGTTTTCCGACTACAATATTCTAAAGGACGCCATTATTTGACACTTTCCATGCGTCAAAAGTATGCTGTTATTGCATACTATGCAATAAAAATTTTATTGCACACTTATGTAATTTTATTTCACGCTTCTGTCAAAACTATTTATGAAATGTGGCGAGTTTTCAATTTAAAACAATGAAAGCATAACTAACATGATTTTTAATGAATTTTCTATTTGAAATAAAATTGACGTTTTGGAGAACTCTTTTAGCATAAATATCTGGTAGTCGAAAAAATTATGTATGCAACTCGTATCTAAAGCTTCTTTTTGCACCTGTGCACTTTCTCACGCATGCAAAAAAGTGGCACTCGTTGTATAATAGTAACTAACGTATTAAGAGGGGTAACCCAGTCTTAACATTCAAGCATATTTTTACCACTCGAGCGAGCGCAGCGAAGCAAGAGTGGTAATTTATGTGAGAAATGTTAAGACGGTTTTCCCTCGAAATGTGTTCATTAGTTTATTGTTCATTGAGGCAATAATTTTGAATCAATAATAATTACTGAAAACTGATAAATCGAAATCGGACTACCATGAATATGTGTGATGTTGCTATAGTGAATGCATGTTAAATGTATTTAACATTCGAGGACGCGATCATGTTAAACACTGTTTAACATTTCAATGAACAATAATAGTTATTTATACAACGAGTAGCTAAAATGCCACTTTCTTGCACGCGTGAGAAAGTGCAAATAAAGCTTTAGATAGGAGTTTTATAAATACTTCTTTCGACATATATCTGCGAAAAGAGAATATAAAATAGCGTCACTTCAAATTGAAAATTGATTATAAATTATGTTAGGTATGGTTTCATTGTTTTAAATTGAAAACTCACTAAATTTAATAAATATTTTTGACATAACTTTGCAATAAAGTGATAGAAGGGTGGGATAATAGTATTTTATTTAACAAGCATATAATGTAGGCTATATTACACGAGGATGAAGTTTACACACTAGGTGAAGGGGAGGGTTTTGTAATCATCAAAGTGTAATACAGCCATTATATGCGTGTCAAATACAATATTTTATCTACAACTATGTAATTAGTTGGTGACACTATAAGTCTATATCAAAGGTTAGCCGGTTAGTTTTTGCGTCAGCCTGTGTCAAAACTGGCACAAAACTTAACCTGCTAGTCTCGACGTTAATGTCATTTATTGACAATGTAGCCTATTAATTAAAAAAGTAACCCAGTGGAATATAAAATTTCATATTTCACTAGTGTAATATGAGCCGCTTTTTGTATTTAGAGTTGGATATATAATGCATTTATTATTTGACAGTTGTAGTTAAAATGTTATTGCTTAGTATGCAATAACATCCTTTTGACTTATGGAATGTGTCAAATAGTAGCCTTCTTTAGGAAATGGTAATCGAAAAAGCAATTTATGTAGTGCAATTACAATTACTAAGTAGTAGTCAAAAGTAACTTGCCCTGCTCTAGCTTTCCTGTGATCCAATTTAAATTTAAAATAATTTCTTGTGGGTACTATATAGATCCTAAATATAATTCAGATGGCCTTGTAATTTATCTAAATAAATCTATACATGTCCACGTTGCCTATTTTACCTTCATAAAACTTCTTTATGGCTCATTATTTTCTCCCAAAATTTTTATTGAATAATTAAAAAAGTCCGTAATTAATGCATTGTAATTCGAATATTTTTAATAAAGTTATGTAAACAACTTTATATCTAGTAAACATTTCTTTTATCTAGATAAAAATACAGATAATGGGTATCGACATTATTTAGATAAAGATAAAAGATAACGATCAGTGACTTAGCCAGGGGGAGGCTGTAGGGGCTATGTTTGGCTTTGAAACGGGTTACCCGGTATAAGTACCTTATCTTTACGTTGTATCAATAAATTTGTGATGGAAAATACAATAACAATAAATTTTACTTCAATATAATAAGTTGCAATATGCTTCAGAAAACATTCATAGCCCCTCCCCCCATCTTTTAGTATTGAGATGGCTGTCGCTGAAAAAAATGAGTGATGAGCCATCACACTCAAATGCGAAATTAATTTCAAATTTTTATTAACGATTTTGTTCAAAAAAATAGGCAGCCCCTGCACATTGAAAACAGGTGTAGTATGTCGCCAGCATACAGAACAGTTTCTATAACAAAGTTAGTTTGAAAATATTAGAACAATGAAGAGAGAAGGTCCAAGAAAAATATTGTTTTCAAAGATAATACGGTTTCGTCGTTCGATGAAGTTGTGTAATGTGTATATCGAGTGGCAAACATTTTATCGGAATACCTTTTCGATTTTGACATATAAGTGAAATAATATACCTAAAATAGTTCATAGTCAAAGGTACCTATACTGATAGTACAGAGAACGCTGCGATTTCTTAATTTATTAATATTTGAATCACCGTGGATAGAAAAAAATTGCGTTGAAGCTACAAACACACGCGCTATCTAAAGCGAAGATATTAACCCTATTTCCTGTCCAAGATATCTGGAATTCGTTTTTGTCTAAATATTAGGATAAATATCGTATCGTCCTAGAGTACGCATTTTGGGTTGCATATCATTTAAGGAGCATGGTAGTATTTTCTGTACTCGAAATAATTTAGTGATTATGTGGAAAAATTAAATAATTTTCTTGTATTCACCCTTCTGCTTCTACGTTAGAAACACTAATTGAGTAATCACTCTCACATTAAAAACTATTGAAATAGTCTAATATACATGGTGTTAGGGAAGTCGATGCAAACATTTCTAGGGGTGAATCTTTGGCCCAAAATATGATGATTTAACTCAAGTTGCCCATATACAAAGTTGCTTAGTTTAGCCGCTAGAGGGCTTTATAAATTATTAGCTTTTTTAAATGTTTTAACCCTCCTGTATAATCACTACCATTTTTTTTTTTGATAGTTACTTTAATTTAGAAGCTATTTCTCTCCTACAAAATTTTAGTTGGTAAACGGTTTAGCCATAAAAAATATTTTCTAAATCCCTACAAGCCTAGTGTTAAGTTACAATTACTGATTCAAAATTTTATTAATTAAAGTCTTCAAATAATTCATTGATAGTATCTTCTATTTTAGCAATAAATGCTGTTGCATCTAATATAATACACTGCGATAATTTGGTTGTGAGAAACGTACTCACTGTCTTAGATTATTTAATTACGTACGTATAGGTATAGTATTCCAACCAAAAATTGGAAAGCTATTTAAAATCCAGTACACCCTGAAAAGTGTAAGTCATGTCTAAGTTGGTTTCATACAATCAGTAAATAATATTCTAATGTCAATCAGCTTTCAAGTAATGACAGTTCATTTGCAAATTGTACATGTAACTGTTTTGTTAAGGCATTGTAACATGGTGCATGATTTAAGTATGTACTAGTTGAGTTTTTAAAACCGTATAGTAGCATATATAATTTTGAAAAACTTATATATCTTCCAAACTTCCCAATGCAGCTGTCAAATTTGAAGGTTATTATCGAAGTGTCACTGAATGACAATCAAACAGTAATTTTATGAATTAAATTACGAAGTGACTTACTGTTTTCAATGCTGGCCTGATTTTAAATAGCTTTCCAATTTCTGGTTGGAATACTATACTTATAATTATTATAACGTCTGTAAATTTCAGACTTATCATGGCAAGGTTTCTTTATTTAAATTATTTTCTCATGGAAACATTAGATTTTTCAAGTTGAATAATATTTTCGGAACGGGATTGAAAGAAATGGTGAAAGGAAATACAGTATTCAAGTTTTTATATACTAAGTTGTAAAAATTTGTAAAGCAAGCTCCTAGTCGATATTGGTGTGTTGCAAGTCTGTTGCTGTTACTGAAATAAAATTCGAAGAAACGTAAGTGTGAAGCCTATATGACACGACGCTAAATTTTATGCAAAATTTACTTCTAAATTTTCATAAAAATATTAAGCAGAGTTGCATACAGAAAATTGGCTGCTAAATTTTGCGCTGAATTTTCATGTAAATTATTTAGAACTTGTTCTACATTTCCTGGTAAATATGCGTGTAAAAATGCTCAGAAGTATCGTAATCATACTAAACTGCAGCGCATGACGCGGAATTTAAACATAAACATAACCTGCATTTTATTGGCATTGTTTAACCACGTATTTAGTGTTGGCGCTCCTATCTAAAATACATTTAAGGGTCTCTAAGATAAATGTCTTAACCCAACCTCAGAAAATAGCTAACAAACGACAAATAATATGAAAACAAACGCATACTTCAATCAATCACCTCTACTATCTATTCACAAAACTTGTGAACTGTCAAAACGCTGTCAAGCTGGTACCTTGTTTAAATTCTATTTTGGAACTTCTGCTTGCTGATTTTGGCAGCACTGAAATGTTTGAAATTTAAAAACTTGACTTGCGACACACTTTCTTGTAAAATAAATAATCTCCCAATTTCTTTAATTTTTGTGCATACACTTCAATTGCAATAGAACAGAAACGAAAGAGAGTTTTATTATTGGAAAGGGAGAAAAGGCTATAGTTGATTATTGCAAAGAAAAACTAGAAGAAAATAGTTTTGACTTTTGACACATGTAACATAACCTTAACTTTAAATATTACTAGAAATCACTAGATCCCAAGTACATTCCCAAAAAAAAAACTATAATTTCCAGGTACACTTAGCAAATATTTTAAAAAATTGACATTGACAGTTCATGAGTTTTGTGAATGGATAACAGAGGGTACTTTTTCCATTTAAAATATTTGCTACTACGCATGTGCGCATGCCAAATTTGCAAACAGGAAATTGTGTTTTTGAAAGAGAAATTATCAGTGAATTTATTTGAAAATTTACAAGTAAATTTTGCACAAAATTTAGCTTCGTGTCATACAGGCTTTATAAGTAATCAAAACACATAACTGTTATTGAATATTAATAGTTTGTAATTTAATTACTTTCTGCTACTTAGTAAGGATTGTATGTGAAAACTTCAATTGTATAAAATGTTTGAATGTATGTCAACATAAAGTGATTAATCCCTTTACTGCGGTATTACTAAGTTCCGTGGTGGTTTTGCAATATGCTTTGTTAAATATTTTTATTTTCGATTTCTATATTTACTCTCTATTTTTAATGGATTTTTACTGTACGGATGTGTATTTCGCTTGTGCAACAATTTGTTGATTGCCCCAAATTTACTAAATATTTGAGTAGATAAGCAAGATACAAATTGAAGATAGTCTTTGATGTTACGCTTTATTCTTTTATTTAATCGTTGCGTTATATTATATACCAAGAGACAAAAGTGCATCATTTGATCCTTTGGTCCCCAGGTATATGCGTTATTTTTGCACTCCCGGATCACAAACCAGGAAATAATAGTATATTATATCATGAGGGACTAAAGTGCACCATTTAATCCCGCGAGTGGATTTTGTTGCCTCGACGTCGAATCCCGAGGGCAACAACCACTCAAGGGATTTAGGTACTTTAGTCCTGAGGTATATACCTACGCTATTTTTTGCACTTTTGGGAACATTATCATCAAACATTTCCAAAATTTGGAATCTGTCAATTTGGAAACTGGCAATTACAATTTATTAAAAACTGAATTGCAGCAGGTCCTGGATAGCCTGAATCAGTTGGCAGTACTAAAATGTATTGTCAGTATATGTCAAATTCGAGATTTGCAGGTTAAGTTTTGAGTCGGTGTGTGTCAAATAACAAACAAAACCTAACCTACTAACCTCGTGTGTACATACATTTACTATAGTTACGGTATCATTTTTACTTTAGTCCCTAGGGATTAAATGAGCTACTTTAGTCCCCGTAAACGGGACTTTAGTCCCGGAAGTGCAAAAAAACTTTAACACGACTGTTACACCCGTATTCATAGTCGTTCGCCAGCGGCTCGCCGGCGACTCGCCAGAGTTTCGTTTGAATAGTATGTTGGCGGCACTGTACGTCTATGTCAAATTCGAGGTTAGCAGGTTAGATTTTGTGTCAGTTTCTGTCAAAACTGACGGAAAACCTAACCTGATAACCTCGAATTTGACATAGACGTACAGTGCCGCCAACATACTATTCAAACGAAACTCTGGCGAGTCGCCGGCGAGTCGCTGGCGAACGACTATGAATACGGGTGTTAGTGTTGTTATTACGAAATGTTTTCCAATTTGTATCTTATAGCAAAAGTTGTACGTTTAATCAAACAATTTGGTGTAAACCCACAGGATGCGGAAGACAGAACATGAGGGCTCGCGGATATAGTGTTTACTGTTTAGCTGAATTTCTTTGTTCATTGACATCATGAGATCTAGTTCAGTTAAAGTAATACAGATGCGATCATTACAGTACAAAAGAGGGTAAAATATTCGTAGAGAGTGCATTCAAATAGATTTGAAAAAAACTTGCAGAGACTGTTAATTTATAATTTAGAATGAAAAGACAGATATTTGTCTTGTATTAGGCGGAGTGAACTTTTGCTAACAATAATTTTAGCATATTATTATTCTTTATTTGAGAGCATTTTTTGGAACTTAATCAATAATTTGAGTATCTAATTTTGTAATTATATGAGTCAAAGTTCCCTTATTAGCGCTTTAATATGATAAAAAAACAAATTAAAGAATATTAACACCTTGCAGATTTCTCTTTCTTATTTGAAATACCAAAACCAAAAATAATCAATCGATTTTCAGTTATTTATTCTCGTTTATTTTAATTTGTTTATCTTCGTCGGTGTTGTTATAGACTATCAACCAAATTAATTTTAGTATGGTTAAGAGCTTCATCACCGCACTCAGTGCGGTAACGGATATTACCGCAATCTTTTGTGTAAAAAATACATTGAACCAGAATTTATTGATGAAGATAAAATATTGAACAATACACGTTTGCTTATACCACTCAACGAGACTCGTTTGATGCTCATAGTCAAACTTGCATCGTTAATATCTATTATGTGATACAGACCACATTTTACAACTTTGTAGTAACTTATGTCAGCGATTATGTACACGAGTATATTGAATACAATTTTAATTCTTGGATGTCGATGAAGTTTTTCATAAATTTTTGTTTCAACCTTAAAATTTACAATGCTCGGGTATATGATATAAATATAAGATAATTATACAGGGTGTCTCAAAAAGAATGGGACACCGATTAGTCAGAGATTCCTTAGGTTATAATAAGTCGATTAAACCTAATATACCTTAGTACAAAGTCCCTCCAGTAAAAAGTTACAGGGCCTTGAAGTTCAATTTGTTAGTTTTTATTTTTTTGTTAATTTCCGCAAATGTAGAGATATCAATTTAAATTTTGGTATATATGCTTACTATTATGTAATGCACTAATACAAAAATTTTGATCAACTAGACTTGACTGTAAGAGGCACTTTACCTACCTTTCAAAACTTTTTTTTGCTCTAACTTCGTTATCTGTAACTTTTTTTGAAATTTTAGGTTATTGCCTGAAAGAGAATGAAAAATCACAAAAATAATCTATACTTAGTTCTTAAGCCTAAAAGCAACCGTTTGCCTTAAAATGCCCATCAAAAGTTTTTGGTTGTCATTAAGACGTGCAATTATCAAGTAGCCATGATCACAAAAACAATGGATAATGATTGTAATCTAGTAAACAACATCAAGAAAGCAATTAATGACGTTGGTGTTATCATCTTTTTGTCTTTTGTGTTTACAAAAATGCTGCAACATAACGAACCTCGCAGCATTGGAGAATTCGTTATGTAACGGCATTTTCTTAAACATAAAAGAACAAATTCTTATGTCACTAATGTCATTAATTGATTTATCATTGTTTTTTAATAGATGACCATTGTTTTTGTGATCATGGCTACTTGATAATTGCACGTCTTAATGACAACTAAAAACGTTTGATGAGCATTTTAAGGCAAACGGTTGCTTTTACGCGTATGAACTAAGAGTACATTATTTTTGTGTATTTTAATTCTCTTTCAGATGATAACCTAAAATTTCAAAAAATGTTACAGATAACGAAGTTAAAGCTAAAAAAAGTTTTCAAAGATAGGTAAAGTGCCTCTTACAGTCAAGTCTAGTTGATGAAAATTTTTGTATTAGTTCATTACATAATAGTAACTATGTATACCAAAATTTAAATCGATATCTCTACATTTGCGGAAATTAACAAAAAAATAAAAAATAAAAAATTGAACTTCAACGCCCTGTAACTTTTTACTGGAGGGACTTTGTACTAAGGTATATTAGGTTTAATCGACTTATTATAACCTAAGAAATCTCTGACTAATCGGTGTCCCATTCTTTTTGAGACACCCTGTATAATCTTCTTATTACTCTTTTAGACTAGGACTGGGTCCTGTATGTCTATGCCCCGCTATTCTGCGGATAAAGAAATCCAGCTTTGTTTCCATCTTTTGGGCGGTTATTCAGGAACTCTTTTCGGTGGTGGTATTTCGTTTCTACAAATTTTTTTCTGTGACAGATGATGACGAGTGAATTAAGTAGCTCGTCAGATGTCGCTGGCGGTCCCAAGCCCGGATAAAGGAGGAGGGTTGTCAAGTAAAAGTAGCTTCCTACATGATATAAAAAATAGTAAAGAGCTCACAGCAATGAAACTAAGGCTCGGAATCGATTTAATTATATAATATTTGCTTTAATTTTCGAATCCGGCAGATATCCATAGTTCTGTTTTCGGTGTCAAATGAAAGGTACTGATATAAGCTAACAGATAATACCGGATGGCATTGGCTACAACTTGAGTATTTTTAGATATTCAATATGGCGCTCAACACGGCCTCAGATTTTGTTAAATTCTAATATTACTGTTATATGGTCTTATTTAGTATGAAACTACGCGTTTTCAGTGATGGTCAATTCAAAATATATGTATTAAAAACTAGATGAGACTGCAGACATGATAGGGGACCATGCATATGGATCTCGAACTGAAAGAGGCCAAAAGCTGATCTACTAAACGGGGAATTAACAGGTATTATGGAAAAAGCTTTAGGAAAAATAGCAAAGAAGGATAAAAAGAACAAAACGATAATAAGCGAAAATACGAGAAAATTAATAGAAATGAGAGGAAACCTTGAGATACACACACGATGATCAGAAAAAGCTATCAGAATTGAACAAACAAATAAGAGCAGCAATCAGGCAAGACAAAAACAAAATACGAGAAGAACAAATTATAAAAATCATCGAGAATAATAAAAATATGAAGATACTCAAAAGAAAATCAGGACAACTACAGATACTAGGGCTTAAAAATCCGAAAAACCAGAAAGTACGAGAAAAAGATGAAATACTGGACATAACAGAAGAATTTTACAAAAACTTGTACAGCTCACAAATAGAACCCGCAGAAAATATATGTAACGTGAATTCCGAAGACATGCCAGACATTGATAAAGATGAAGTAGAAACAGCTATAAATGAAATTAAACTAAACAAAGCTCCAGGAAAAGATCAAATCTTAATAAAAATGATGAAATACGGAGAAGAACATCTAGTAAAAGAGATAACCCACCTGCTCAACAATTGTTTACATAAAAAAGAAATCTCCTTAAACAGGTCAGAAGCACTAACAATCTTGATTTACAAAAAGGGGATAAGATCCATTTGAAGAATTACATACCTATTGCATTACAATCCCAGATTTACAAACTACTTACTAAGATTATAACAAAGAGAATAAGTAGAATATTAGACGAAAACCAGCCAAGTGAACAAGCGGGATTTAGAACAGGCTTCGGAACTTGCGATCACCTACAAACTATACGTGTACTAATTGAAAAGGCTACAGAGTACAATATACCGCTCTAGTTGGGATTCATCGACTATGAAAAAGCTTTTGATAGCATAGAATTTTCGGCAATAAAAAGAGTAATGCAAAACTGCAGAATTGACACGAGATACATTAAACTCATCGAAAGCTGCTACGACCAACCAACTAACATATTCCGACTACACACTAACACTAACCCAGTACCGATAAGGAAAGGAGTCAGACATGAAGATGCGCTATCTCCAAAGTTATTTACAGCCACACTCCAGGATGTTTTTAGAAGCCTTAACTGGGACCAAATGGGAATAAATATGAATGGAGAAAGACTAAATCATCTGAGATACGCTAATGACATAGTTATAATATCGGATAATATTGAAGATCTCAAGAAAATTATAAAAACTGTGAATGAATTTAGAGAAGACTAAGGTAATGACCAACACAGTAAATATCGAAGATATAATAATAGAAAATCAAAAACTAGACTGGGTGAACGAATATATTATTATGGTATACTAGTAGATGGATTTGGATGAAGATTAAATGTATAAATAGAATTTGGAAGATCAATGCAATTGATTTTGCAAAATTTAAAAGGAACAGGCTGTTTGAATTAAGTTCATTATTACAGATCTAATTTGAGACAAATTAATATGAAAATGATAACTATTGAGTATTCTATAGGGGTTTTGGAATTTAAAAAGTAAATACATGCTTGTATTACACATGACAAATGTAAATTCTTATGAAAAAATATGTTGAAGTAGGTAAGACTCAAATGAGCTTAAATTATAGATGACATTAATAATTAAAATATGGTAGTTAGGCGAATTTGTTGCAATTATTAATAAAAACAAATTATAAAAATATTTAACTTTTTACAACTTTGGTCTCAATAAAAATATAGAAATTTACCCTATTTTAAATGTGTTAGTCTAAAACGGTTTAAAAAGGGTCATTAATAAAATGTACAAGGTGATAATAATAGTGAAACATAAAGAAGATTATTACAAATGAAGCATCAGTTATAGAAGAGTATTGGAAGATGGAAGAACTAAATAGAAGCAAGAACAATTATTAATTATAGAAGAATTCAAGATTTGGACGGAAATACTTTATTGTAAATAATACAATTGACAAGGAGTCACATTGGTTTGAGTGTTGTCAGGTGCTGGGTTTATTGAAGGCGTTTTGAAGACAAGAGGATCTGTTCGGGGAAGATAGCAGAGGGACCACTGGACTTGAGGTATTCTGTTGGTTGCTGACGACAGAGGTTGGTAAAGCTGGGAGCTACGGAAGAAAAATATCAATTGGATATCGTCTGTGACAGCTAACTTTCCGTGGATCTGTATGAAGCAGGGTGTTTCCGGAGGATAGCAGTTGCACGAGCAGAGTAGGAAAAGGTCTGTCCTGGTAGCAGCCGGGAGTCGACAAGTTGACAGCTGTTGTCAGTAAGCAGTACATCACAGCAGGAATAACTAGGGGTTCAAGCTGCTAACGTTAGGAGGAAGACTATCTTGGAGGTGATAAGAGCAGTGAGAGTAGGAACAGTACAAGGTGGATGGTAGTCTTGTCAGTCAACGCTATATCAAATAAAAGACAATTTAAAAAGTGCAATTAACTATAAACAAGTACTTACCATAGAATATAAAAGTTTTTTTTTATTAAGTAAATACCCTTTTCTGGGCATTTATGGCATTATAATCTTATCATAACATTGATCAATGAATAATTTGATTTTAACTTAAATTGCTACAGATTGGAAACTTATCTAAGGTTCTACTCACAAGTCCACCTCAGGTTCTAATAAATGAACTACACTAATTTTTAATGTGTAACTATCGCACAAATACTCTGTTTTTCACTCACTTCACTATACTAGCTCGAAGGGTTTAGTCCTCTTGAGTCTTCTTGTCAGATTGGTGTTGTGGAGGAGCTGGAGTGTCTCACTATTCACGTGTTGGAGAAGTCTTCGTTCGTGACATCTTGCTATTTTGGGGATGGTTTGATTAACTGTTTCTATTTCAAGGTCCTTATGAAGATCGCAGTTGCGGAAGTACCAAGGTGCATCGACCATGTTTCTCAGTACTTTGTTTTGAAGTCGCTGGATGATGTTGATGTTACTTTTGCTAGCACAGCCCCAGAGTTGTAGGCCATATGTCCATACTGGTTTCAAGACTTGCCTATAAAGGAGCAATTTATTGTAAATGGATAACTTGGAGTTTCTTCTTAGTAACCAATACATTTTTCTGTATTTTAGACTAAATTCTTCTTTTTTCTTTTTGATGTGGGTTTTCCAGCGTAGCCTAGCATCTAGGGTCATGCCCAAGTATTTCGCTGTGTCAGCATGCGGAATCTGGGCATCACTGATTCTGATGGGTATGTGCTGTTTCAATTTATTGGTGAAGTCTACATGTACGGACTTACTTTTGTTGAGCTTGATACGCCAGGTTTTGCTCCAGGTGCTTATTCTATCGATGGAGGATTGTAACTTTTCAGCAGCCTCTTCGTGGTTTTTTCCTATTGCAGTAATTGCTGTATCGTCTGCAAACGTTGCGATGGTGTTCTGTTCAGGATCAGGAATGTCACTAGTGTATAACAGGTACAGTACTGGACCTAGTGCACTACCTTGTGGCACTCCTGCCTTAATTTAGAATAAGCATCCTCCTGCTTTATTCTAAAATATCTTTCTGAAAGGTACGATATAAAAGTCAATATAATACAAATAGAATTGAGGGTTTGTCATATCTGATTGAGATTAGTAGTAGAACTTTGTTTGACATAAAAGGTGACAGTTCATGTCTATACACAGTTGAAAGTCATTTAAAAGTAAAATTTAACTTAACAAAGCAACTAGATAATCGAACCAACCCTGAAAGAGTCTCAAGCCGCTATCATTTTTAATAATTAACTAATATTGAAATTCGAATAAAACAATTCAAGTTAAAAAAAATAAAAATAAGAGAAGTCACTACAATATATACAGTGTGTCCGCGGATTGAGTTCACATAAGGTATAACTGACAAAAAAATTGAGTTAGATGTTAATATTCTAGGAATCGCTCCTGCTTGTTCTCAAACCAAGATTTTGAGAAAATCAATCAAATTAATTAATATATAGGGTGTTTTGAGAATAGATTTTTAAAAATGGCCAAGAGTAAACTACCTCTATTAGTAGAGATAACGGAAAAAAGTATTAATGAAAGTTTTTTAGAATTCAGGGTGATCGTAGACTTTCAATTTTCAGAAAAAATCGGCCTAATTTGACTTTTTTTAATTTTTTTTTATTTTTCATACCAACATACCTTTTATCGTAGCTGTAGGAGGCATTGGATTATTTTTTTAACATTTTAGTTTATGAACTAGTTAGAATGCCTTCTACAGCCACGATGAAAAGTATATTGGTATAAAAAACCAAAAAATATTAAAAAAATTCAAAGTAGGCCGATTTGTCTGAAAATTAAAAGTCCGCCATTACTTTTAATTCTAAACAACTTTTCTTAATACTTTTTTGTTACCTCTTCTAATAAAGGTAGTTTACTCTTGGCCATTTTTAAAGATTGATTCTAAAAGCATCTTATATATTAATTAATTTTATTGATTTTCTCAAAATCTTTGAGAACAAGCAGGAGCGATTATTAGAATATTAACATCTAACTCGTTTTTTTGTTATTTACACCTTATGTGAACTTAATCCGCGGACACACTGTATATATATATATATATATATAAAAGTACCTTTTTTCAGCTGATGTGGTTACATTGTAGGAGAAATTTTGACTGGGATAGGGGCGAAAAGCTCCAATCTCAGTACTTGGCAGAATTCAGCTTGACTGGTTACGTAAGAAGACCACTTGTAATTATAAAGTCGACGTTTCGATTTTATTTAAATCATTATCAAGACCTGTTGGGTAATTACACCGATAAGAAGCTACATTCATTTATTACATTAGAAAGATCTTACCTAAATTACTATATGGTTCCGACACATGAATAATGAAAAAACATGTGTAGATTGAATGTCTTTACAAAACATGGGGAAAAGCCGCAGATCCAACAGAAATGATGCATGGGTTAGGCCCGAATTTCCTGCTTCCAGGTCACACATTAAAAAACTTACTACACATTTAAAACTGTTAAAATTAATTGATTTTTAAATTTACGCCAACATGGCCGTCGATATGATAACAATTAATAATCTAAATAGTTGAAATTTGCGTTTACGCGCATTAGCAATTGTCAGAAGGTTGGTGTCTGCGCGAACTGCATTAAGTTATCTTACATACAAGGGGCGCTCCGAAATTTGGGCCGCCAGTCCAAGTAAAATTGAAATAAAACGTTTTATTAATTATTTAAGCGAACTGTCAGTCCAAATCTCAGTCACAATAACAGAAACTGCCTTGTATTTATAAGAATTTTGACATTAAAAATTGTTGTTTATACTTGTTGTTGGTAGTAACGATCGAAAATATTTATTTGTAGCTTTTATAAGTTGCTGTTTACCGTTTGGAAATGAAACTGTTCGATGTTGTGGCGAAATCTCCAAGGTGGACTGGTTCACTTCTTTGATGTAATTTTAGGAAAATTATTGGTTCTTTGCGGCTGTAAGTTTTCCACTTGTATTTCCCCCGGCTTCTTGGTGAAAATCGGCTCGATTCCCGTAATCCTTGTGGGTGTTCTCGTATAATTGCATTTTTTCATAATGTAAAAGTACCTTTTTTCAGCTGATGTGGTTACATTGTAGGAGAAATTTTGACTGGGATAGGGGCGAAAAGCTCCAATCTCAGTATTCTGCCAAGTACTATGTAATAAATGAATGTAGCTTCTTATCGGTGTAATTACCCAACAGGTCTTGATAATGATTTAAATAAAATCGAAACGTCGACTTTATAATTACAAGTGGTCTTCTTACGTAACCAGTCAAGCTGAATTCTGCCAAGTACTGAGATTGGAGCTTTTCGCCCCTATCCCAGTCAAAATTTCTCCTACAATGTAACCACATCAGCTGAAAAAAGGTACTTTTACATTATGAAAAAATGCAATTATACGAGAACACCCACAAGGATTACGGGAATCGAGCCGATTTTCACCAAGAAGCCGGGGGAAATACAAGTGGAAAACTTACAGCCGCAAAGAACCAATAATTTTCCTAAAATTACATCAAAGAAGTGAACCAGTCCACCTTGGAGATTTCGCCACAACATCGAACAGTTTCATTTCCAAACGGTAAACAGCAACTTATAAAAGCTACAAATAAATATTTTCGATCGTTACTACCAACAACAAGTATAAACAACAATTTTTAATGTCAAAATTCTTATAAATACAAGGCAGTTTCTGTTATTGTGACTGAGATTTGGACTGACAGTTCGCTTAAATAATTAATAAAACGTTTTATTTCAATTTTACTTGGACTGGCGGCCCAAATTTCGGAGCGCCCCTTGTATGTAAGATAACTTAATGCAGTTCGCGCAGACACCAACCTTCTGACAATTGCTAATGCGCGTAAACGCAAATTTCAACTATTTAGATTATTAATTGTTATCATATCGACGGCCATGTTGGCGTAAATTTAAAAATCAATTAATTTTAACAGTTTTAAATGTGTAGTAAGTTTTTTAATGTGTGACCTGGAAGCAGGAAATTCGGGCCTAACCCATGCATCATTTCTGTTGGATCTGCGGCTTTTCCCCATGTTTTGTAAAGACATTCAATCTACACATGTTTTTTCATTATTCATGTGTCGGAACCATATAGTAATTTAGGTAAGATCTTTCTAATGTAATAAATGAATGTAGCTTCTTATCGGTGTAATTACCCAACAGGTCTTGATAATGATTTAAATAAAATCGAAACGTCGACTTTATAATTACAAGTGGTCTTCTTACGTAACCAGTCAAGCTGAATTCTGCCAAGTACTGAGATTGGAGCTTTTCGCCCCTATCCCAGTCAAAATTTCTCCTACAATGTAACCACATCAGCTGAAAAAAGGTACTTTTACATTATGAAAAAATGCAATTATACGAGAACACCCACAAGGATTACGGGAATCGAGCCGATTTTCACCAAGAAGCCGGGGGAAATACAAGTGGAAAACTTACAGCCGCAAAGAACCAATAATTTTCCTAAAATTACATCAAAGAAGTGAACCAGTCCACCTTGGAGATTTCGCCACAACATCGAACAGTTTCATTTCCAAACGGTAAACAGCAACTTATAAAAGCTACAAATAAATATTTTCGATCGTTACTACCAACAACAAGTATAAACAACAATTTTTAATGTCAAAATTCTTATAAATACAAGGCAGTTTCTGTTATTGTGACTGAGATTTGGACTGACAGTTCGCTTAAATAATTAATAAAACGTTTTATTTCAATTTTACTTGGACTGGCGGCCCAAATTTCGGAGCGCCCCTTGTATGTAAGATAACTTAATGCAGTTCGCGCAGACACCAACCTTCTGACAATTGCTAATGCGCGTAAACGCAAATTTCAACTATTTAGATTATTAATTGTTATCATATCGACGGCCATGTTGGCGTAAATTTAAAAATCAATTAATTTTAACAGTTTTAAATGTGTAGTAAGTTTTTTAATGTGTGACCTGGAAGCAGGAAATTCGGGCCTAACCCATGCATCATTTCTGTTGGATCTGCGGCTTTTCCCCATGTTTTGTAAAGACATTCAATCTACACATGTTTTTTCATTATTCATGTGTCGGAACCATATAGTAATTTAGGTAAGATCTTTCTAATGTAATAAATGAATGTAGCTTCTTATCGGTGTAATTACCCAACAGGTCTTGATAATGATTTAAATAAAATCGAAACGTCGACTTTATAATTACAAGTGGTCTTCTTACGTAACCAGTCAAGCTGAATTCTGCCAAGTACTGAGATTGGAGCTTTTCGCCCCTATCCCAGTCAAAATTTCTCCTACTATATATATATATATATATATATATATCTGGGACAACAAATTAAACCCGACAAAAATAATTAGACAGCAGAGGTAGACAGACAAATCAGACTGGGCTGGGCAGCATTCTGGAAACTTAACGGAATCCTATGAAATAAGAATATCCCACAATACTTAAAAACTAAAGTATTTGACTTTTGCGTGCTCCAAGTATTAACTTACGGTACACAAACATGGGTACTCACGAAATGAAATATAGACAAATTAGAGAAAACACAACGCTCCATGGAAAGAGCTATGCTAGGGATAACACTGCGACATCAAAAACCAAATGAACACATAAGGAATATCACCAAGGTAAAGGACATCACAGAAAAGCTAACCCGACAAAAATGGAGATGGGCAGGCCACAATTAAAAATGACAGACAAAAGATGGAACATCATTATTCATAAATGGAGACCATGGACAAAAAAAAGCCAGAGACGCCCATAGATGCGGTGGGGACACGACATCAAGAAAATTGCGAGTTCTAATTGGACACAAATAGCGCGAGACAGAGACATATGGAAAAACCTTAGAGGAGGCTTGCACTCAATATTGGACAAATTGGCTATGAAAGAAAAGAAAAGAAAGAAAGTCGGGTACTTGTATGAAATATAACAATAGCTGAAAGCATATGTTGTTTAATTTTTTTGTCAGATTAATTTTAACACAATTACAAATACAAACACTCATTAACAAAAGTAAACAATGACTTATAATATTTTATAATTAGAAAGTAAAAATGTTACATTATATTAGTTCTATTGAATAATGCATATTAAAAATGTGTTTTTTCTTAAAATTATTATTAAATATATATAAAGGAAGACGGTATAATGCCGATAGGAGCTTTAAAAAAATTTAAATGGTCTCTATATTACAGAGATATTTCTATACTTTAATAGTAAGTAGTAATAGTATACATACAAGCGCCGACTTGTATAGAACATTATGGGTTCATCTGCATATGTATAAAGATTTATGATGTATGTCTGTACGATTGGATATTTCAGGTTAAATTTTATAGAAATTTATTGCTTAATTTTTTTACCAAAAATTTGCCAAGTTATTGAAATATTAAGGATAAAAGGTCAAGGTAAAGATGTATGTAATACTGAGAGGTGGGGGTGGCGGTGTTTATAGTACTACAACACTGCAGCTGCTGACGTTTTATTGGTTTGAATACAAAACAAATAGGCAGATACTGAATGTTTTCATTGCGTTTTTAAGGAAACGCGTAAAGCAAACCCTTTTTAAAATAATAAGAACTTTTTAAAATAGTCGTATTAGTACTGGCGGCTGCTCCTTAGTGGCTCAAGGGTTCTACCCTCCCAGCTGTCAACAGCCTATATGGCATTAAAAAATGTAACTATTCTATAGTTGAAAGTTGACTGTCAACATAACATTAGTTATGTGTCAACACACTTGCACGTATCATACTCACGAAACACCTGGAAGCTATTGAGGGCGATTCGAAATGTGACCCAAACTTATATGGGCATTACGAGTGAGAAAGCTGACGCTGCAGAAGCGAGGTATAGAAGTTTCAATGCGACGCCGACGCTAAGGCTAACGATCCTGCAGCGAATAATTTTTGTTCTGTGCACATGGCATTTCCTTTTAAATGTTTAAAACTTAAAATTATTGCTATATTTAGATTAAAACATCGATCGAATATACGTGAATCATTGATTATTGTTTTTGATTAGTTAAAAATAAAGAGCCCCCCAAAATCAATTATCACTAGCCGCCACTGGCATTAGTAGTATCTATGTTGCTAAAAACCTGACGAGTACTCCATAAGAGTCAACGAATTGATAAGGATATAATTCATGACAAGAAACATTATAGTTTGTTTGGCAGAACGGACGAAGATTTCCATATTGGACTTTCTTCTTTAAAGTTAGGAAAGTCGTCCCAAGGACTAACGGGTGACCGTACCAGATAAAGCTACTTGGTACCCCTTTAATTTATTTCATTACCTATTAATGTAAGTCGAACCCGACCCGTGCTCCCGGAGCGATTTCAAATGGTAAACATGTCAGCGACTAGGCATCTCTCGTAACACGTTCATCACCGAATTAATAAAGTGTCGAGACATTCTAGTCGACGAAAAAATATTTTAGCCAGCGAAAATATCATTCAAATAAGGTTACCATCGTATTTAAGAAATGCAGATGACATTTCCACAGGGAATGATTCCAAGTATTCGCTTGAAGAAAGCGTACATAAATCAAACAGGTAGAGACATTCATGCCAAATGTTGAAACCTGTTTAGAGTGCCTGGGACAGTGACTTAGGGGGTATTTCTAAGCTTCACTACCAGATGGCAGAACAAAGTTCTACAAATTAGAGACCCTGTATATAAAAGAGTTGGGACATGTAGGGTTACTTGTTTTGGATCCACAAATCATGGAGTATCTGATTTTTGCCGATTTTAAACTTTATGCATATTTCTTTCAACTAAAATAAATGAAAGATATCTGTACTACATCACATGGTCCTTGATTTGTGGATCCAATGGCTCAACTCTTAGTACATATAGGAACTCTACTACCAATCAGAGCCAGTGTATATAGGAGAGCACCGCCATTCTTTGATCCGTAAAAATGCCGCCATCGCCGCCATTTTTTGTTCCCATCAGCAATAACTGATTGAGTTATGTCCAAAATTTTACTTGAAATTGGCAAGACTGTAAGTCTATGTCAAATTCGAAGTTAGCAGGTTATGTTTTTGCGTCAGTTTGTGCCAGAACTGTCGCAAAACCTAACTTGCCAACCTCGAATTTGACATAGACTTACAGTCTTGCCAATTTTAAGTAAAGTTTTGCATTGCCAAAAACGTCACGTTGACGGAATTGTGTAACAAACCTCAAAGTGACGCATATGTCAGAGGAATAAACATGGCGGACTTGGTGGTACTCTCCTATATCTACTGGCTCTGCTACCAATTAGAGTCCCTGTATATACAAGAGTTGGGACATGTAAGGTGACTTGTTTTGGATCCACAAACCGTGGGTGCCTGATTTTTGCAGATTTTAAACTTTATGGATACTTCTTTCAACTAAAACAAATGAAATATATCTTTGCTACATCACATGGTCTTTGATTTGTAGATCCAATGGCTCAACTCTTAGTACATATAGGAACTCTACTACCAATCAGAGCCAATTACTAGCTCTGCTATCAATTATGGTGTGGAAAAGTAGTGGCGCCATCTGTTAGTACTATCGGAAAGTACCCCCCAAGAGCCGTTGAAGGTCATTCAAATCGGTATTTTATTTTGACATCAAAGGAACTGACAGTAAGTGTTTCTACTTGTTTGATTTATGTACGCTGAAAATGTTTTCCATTCATAAACGTAGACTTTTATTAACAGTAAACATGTCACCTTGGAATTTAGGAAACAAAAAGAAGTGTTTTTTTTACTTCCTTTTACTACTATAAAGGAAGTATTGGATTCACCCCAAAAATTCGAAATTGAGTTTTCAACAGATCTTCACGTTTTAGAGTCCCCTGATCCCAAAAAACATATTTTTTTTTCATTGGTCTGTGTGTCTGTGTGTCTGTCTGTGAACAGAATATCTCAAAAACGAAAAGAGGTATGGCATTGAAACTTCATATATAAGTTTTGTGTACTATGTAGATGAGACAGCAAGCTTTTGAAGAAAATCGCATAACCGGAAGTAGGTGTTTACTCTTGTGATTTTTCAGTTTTTTTCGATTTTTTCAAAAACGGCTCTAACGATTTTTTTTAAACTTTACATTTTTCTTACATTTTTAATGTGTATTGATGTGAGATAGGTGATTTTCCAGTTGAATACTTCTAAAGTGGGTTTCTTTTGTTTTTTTTTCTATTTTTTTTATTAACTCCTATTTTAAATAAAACACCCGGTATATTATTACATTTTTGAATTCACCTTAAAATTCTAGAGAAAATTTGTCTCTTCAACTAACACTCGATTTTGTACCGTTTTTGTAGAATTTGTAAATTTTGAAAATTTTTAACAAATGGTTAAAAATTCAAAATGAAATTTTTGACTAATTATAAGATCACTGTAAAAGGAAGTTGTGTGAGTGTATCACACGCAGATTTTTTATAATTGGATTTTAAAATACCTTCAGATAAAATAAAAAAGTCGTAAAGCTCGTAAAAGTTTGCAAAAGAAATAAGTGGGTCTTGTTATAAATTGGGCTAATTAGTAATTATTTCAGTTATTTAAAATAGATCGTTGAGATTATTGCATAGAGACTAAACATACGTATTTAAGCAGGTTTTAACCTTCATCAATACACTATTCAATCTAATTAACGTCTAATGTCGATAATCAAGCCTAATGAACTAAATAATTACGAAATTACGTTTAAAATTGCCCATTTAGTTCTTTTCTTCAGATTTTTAAGTAACGGGTTTTATAGAATCTCATTGCATACATAAAGCATAAGCAATCATGTAGACATTTTGGTTGAAATACAAAAATTAAAACCTTATTAGAAGTAACTGATATCTTTTTATAGATACGTTTAACAGCGTGGTTCTAAAACCGATGGATTTGGTTTGTCTGAATTGGTTGGGTTCGTTGCACGACCCTTAATGTAATTTAGGGGACCCTTTTACAAGTACCTTGTCTAAATTGTTCCGACGATACTGTTGTTACAACCCGTCTGTGCTTGTAATTAAATAATTCGCACAATAATATATAATATGTATGGATATGTATCTTTTTTTAAGAAGATTTAGACAATAAGACCCCACGGTTGTCAAAGCCAGACTGAGGAATTGTAGTGGGCTTGGCTGAAACGTGAAACGCTGTTATAAAGGCACCATTCCAATTGTGAATTGTGCCTTTATAACAGCGTTTCACAAATTGCAAGAAGTGTCCGAGCAATGATAAAGTAAAAAGTAACCATATAATAATTTTAAAAAATAGACGTTTTGTTAAAATAGACAACAAAAAACATGTATGAATCTTTCGTTTAGATTCAGGCGAATATACATTTTTGCTTCTAATGATCCAACAATAGAATCTTTTGCTTAGGGTTGCAAAATACTCATAGTAAATTAGCGACTGTTTACACTAAAATCTGGTATAACGAATAAAACAAAAATCATACCAGTTACTTATTCATAATCAAAGTACTTACGGTGGGTCAACAACATTATATTGTGTATTAAGACTGGCATTTACTTAAAATAAAATTATATTTGAAGTATGCATACTGTCTCGTATAATAAATAATACTTTATTAATGGTATGATGGGTTTCAAACATCTTGCTGTATTTGTAGATTTTATCAAATCACTCGAATAGACTAAGGCCCGTTTTACAGCCTCAGATTTAAGAAAAACTAAAAAACAAATATTTTAAACATTTATTTTAATCCGAGGCTGTAAACTTTCCTAAAGTGTAGTAAGAATGTTGCATATAGTTATTTGTTTCAAAGTACAAAAAATTCATGTTTTTAGGACGACGCGTTAGCGGAGTCCCGCAATCTTATGAGTCCCAAAATCTCATTTTTTGTACCAATAAAAAATAATATTTTTTCTCCAACCGATTTAAGTGAAAATAATTAAATTAATGTGACGTGTCAGTTGCAACGTCGATTATTTTTCTATTTTACTTAGTACAAAATAGTATATTGTTTTACAAGTCACGAAATAGTTATTGAATTCGTTAGTTCAAAAAAAGCATGTTTTTGGGACAAATAAGTCCCAAAAACTCATATTTTGTCAAATGTAACATAATATTTCTTCTTCGTCCGCTTTTAAGTGGAAATAATTAAATTAATGTGACGTGTCACGTGACAAGTTAATTTTCTTTCATATTTAGCTTGTGCAAATATAGAACTCTTTTTAGTACAATTACTATGATTAATAGTAAAAACCTTCTATATAACCATCTATTAATGTAAATAATATAATAAATAATTTAAAAATATAGACTCATATTCCAGCGGTTAGAGAAAAGTGTAATTAATAAGGTGCCTATTTAATTGATAATTGTTGTAGCCCCTCCTCAAAATGTCAATTAATAGGTAGGTACCTGAAGTATAAAATCGCAAGTTGTTTATCTCTAATTTCATTGGCCATTTTTGTTCAGTCTTGATTGTTCATGATTTTTGTTGTTGCATTTAAATTAAAACAAAAATGGGAAGCAAACGCGGTGCGTATTTATCCCAACCAAAAAGTCGCAAGAAGCAATTAAAACAGGCGAGGTTGGCGAGTTGATGTTTTTGGTGATTCAAGTGATGGTGTTAGTGATTGTTCCGATGATAACAGCGAAAATATTGTGAATAATACTTCTATTGAAAACGAGAAGTCATCAGCCATTCCCGAAATATCCGAACAGTTTTCTGATGAAGAATTGCCGGAGTTGGTCATAGAAGTTGAAGAACCTCAAGAATCGTTCGATTTTAGTGGCCGAAGGATAGTAGGTATCCAGTACTTATTAAAACCTCTCCAATCTTTTAAACACCATGGTTTCTATTGTACATTTTGTGATGTGGAAATTATTAGCGAAAAGAGATTTGGTTTTCGCATCATGTTTACAACTAAGTGCAAAATGTGTAACAAACTAGATACTGTATCCACGGAAGATCCATCAAAAAATCAACTTGATGTTACAACGGCTGCAGTGTCAGGTAATTAATATTATATATACTTATCAATTTAGTATACATAATAATTAGTATCGAACATGTTTTGCAATCCCGTGCGTATTTTGTTTATTTATGTATAGGTGGTTACAATAATATTGAAATTGAAAAATAAAGTGAAACCTTTCAAATTGTCCGCTGTTCAACAGTACCTAAATTTTCAAATCAATATTATTTTATATCAACAATTTTGAAAATCGAAAATTGTTTTTGAAGTAAAAATAGAAATACTGACATTGTTAAACTGAATATTTTTAAATTCACCAGTGAAATTGTTAAGGCCAAATTAATTTATTTTCAAATTCAATATTAATATAATAATACGATTAGCAAGATACCAAATTTCTATATATTTTGGTCTCCAATTAGTCAGGGAGCTAATGAACAAAAATCGTAGAATTTCCCGCCGGATTTAAATTTAAGATAAGATAAGATAAATTTATTCACGTAGCTGCTAAAATACACAGATGTGAGAAGTCAATACGGTGCATCATTACATAGTGACACATAAGTATATAAAAAAATAAATAAATAAATAACAAATAACATACAGTTGATGACGCAAGTGGTATTATACACAATTAGAATTAAGATGGTATAATCAGTTTAATCCAATTCTTTTAGGCTATATAGAGCCTTTTCAGAGAGGTAGTTCTTTAGCCTGGACTTAAATAGGCTGTATGATCTAGCTTCCTTGATGGAATCTGGTAGTTTATTATAAATTATTTTACCCGCATGTACGGGAGACTTTTCATGCATGGTCGTACGGTACCGCCCAATACGTAAAGAACCACCGTCTCTGGTTTGATGTTTATGAATATCAGCATTTTTTTCAAATTTTATTAGATTTTGGCGCATCATTTTCATTAAGTTGTAGACGTAGATGCCGTACACAGTTAACATTCTCTGTTTTACAAAATGCGTTTTACATGTATCTCTAGGATTAATATTGAAGATTAATCTAACCAGTCTCTTTTGTAAAATAAAAACACGATAAAATTATTATATTTTGATCGATACTAGGTATAATAGTAGTACAATAAAATTTTCTGTAGTTAATATATATTGAAAAACGTTTTTTTCAGACGTTTTAAACTATCTTAATACTAAATTATTGAACTTGAATTTTTGGAAGCAGAAAAATTTAATACAGCAGTTTTATATGGCTAAATAAGCTTCAAATGCACTTCTGCAGCGTTTACAATATCTGTAATCAATTGTAAGCCATTTGTTAAGCACCTGTTAGAGTTGGCACGCTTACCAGGGATAAAATGATTATATCTTGATTGAAACTAGGTATTATTGTAGTACTATAAAATTGTCTGTAGTTAATATTTACTGAAAAACGTGCTTTTTAGACGATTTAACGCACCTTAACACTAAACTATTGAACTTGAATTTTTTGGATGAAGAAGAATTTTATATAGCAGCTTTAAATGGCTAACTAAGCCCCAAATGCACTCCTACAGCTTTTACAATCTCTTCAATCAACTTTAAGCCAGTTTTTGAGCACCTGTTAGTGTTGGCACGCTTACCAGGGATACAATTATTACATTTTGATCGATACTAGGTATATTATTAGTACAACAAAATTTTCTGTAGTTAAATATATTGAAAAAAGTGGCTTTCACACGTTTTAAACCATCTTAATTCTAAACTATTGAACTTGAATTTTTTGGATGCAGAAAAATTTAATATAGCAGCTTTAAATGGTTAGCTAAGCTCCAAATGCACTCCTACAGCTTTGACAATCTCCGTAATCAATTCTAAGCCAGTTGTTTAGCACCTGTTAGTATTGGCACGCTTACCAGGGATAAAATTATTATATTTTGATCGAAACTAGGCATTATAGTAGTAGAATAAAGTTTTCTGTAATTAATATATATTGAAAAACGTGGTTTTCAGACGGTTTAACGCACCTTAATACTAAACTATTGAACTTGAATTTTTTGGAAGCAAATAAATTTAATATAGCAATTTTGTATGGTTAACTATGCTCCAAATGCACTCCTACAGCTTTTACAACATCTGTAATCAATTCTAAGCCAGTTGTTAAGCACCTGTTAGTGTTGGCACGATTACCAGGGATAAAATTATTATATTTTGATCGAAACTAGGTGTTATAGTAGTACAATAAAATTTTCTGTAGTTAATATTTACTGAAAAACGTGATTTTTACACGTTTTATTGCATCTTAATACTAAACTATTAAACTTGAATTTTTTGGATACACAAAAATTTAATACAGTAATTTTGTATGGTTAACTAACCTCCAAATGCACTCCTACAGCTTTACAAGGTTTGCAATCAATCCTAAGCCAGTTGTTGAGCGCCTGTTAGTGATGGCACACTTACCAGGGATAACACTATTATATTTTGACCGACACTAGGCATTATAATAGTACAATAAAATTTTCTGTAGTTAACATATATTGAAAAACGGGGTTTTCAGACGGTTTAACCCACCTTAATAATAACTATTAAACTTGATCTTTTTGGATGCAGCAAAATTTAATATAGCAAATTTTGTATGGTTAATTAAGCCCAAAAGCACTCCTACAGCTTTTACAACCTCTGCAAACAATTCTAAGCCAGTTGTTGAGCACCTCTAGTGAAAGCATACTTACCAGGGATAAAATTATTATATTTTGATCGAAACTAGGTATTATAGTAGTACAATAAAATTTTCTGTAGTTAATATATATTAAAAAACGTGGTTTTCAGACTGTTTAACGCACCTTAATACTAAACTACTAAACTTGAATTTTTTGAATGCAGAAAAATTTAATACAGCAGCTTTATATGCTTAAATAAGCTCCAAATGCACTTCTACAGGGTTTACAATCTCTGCAATCAATTTTAAGCCAGCTTTTGAGCACCTGTTAGTGTTGACACGCTTATCAGGGATAACATTATTATATATTGATCGATACTAGGTATAATAGTGTACAACAATAAAATTTTCTGTAGTTAATATATATTGAAAAACGTGGTTTTCAGACGGTTTAACGCACCTTAATACTAAACTATTGAACTTGAATTTTTTGGATGCAGATAAATTTAATATAGCAATTGCGCATGTTTAACTAAGCTCCAAATGCACTCCTACAGCTTTTACGACATCTGTAATCAATTCTAAACCAGTTGTTAAGCACCTGTTAGTATTGGCACGCTTACCAGGGATAAAATTATTATATTTTGATCGAAACTAGGTATTATAGTAGTACAATAAAATTTTCTGTAGCTAATATTTACGGTAAAACGTGCTTTTTAGACGTTTTAACGCACCTTAGTACTAAACTATTGAACTTGAATTTTTTGGATGTAGAGAAATTTTATATAGCAGCTTTATATGGTTAACTAAGCTCCAAATGCACTCCTGCAGCTTTTAAAATCTCTGCAATCAATTTTAAGCCAGCTTTTGAGCACCTGTTAGTGATGGCTCACTTACCAAGGACAAAATTATTACATTTTGATTGACACTAGGTATAATAGTAATACAATAAAATTTTCTGTAGTTAATATAAATTGAAAAACGTGCTTTTTAGACGGTTTAACGCACCTTAATACTAAACTATTAAACTTGAATTTTTTGGATGCAGAAAAATTTAGTTTAGCAATTTTGTGGGTTAATTAAACTCCAAATCCACTTCTACAGCTTTTACAAACTTTGCAACAATTCTAACTTAGTTGTTGAGCACCTGCTAGTGATGGCACACTTACCAGGGATAAAATTATTATATTTTGATGAAAACTAGGTATTATAGTAGTACAATAAAATTTTCTGTAGTTAATATATATTGAAAAACGTTTTTTTCAGACGTTTTAAACTATCTTAATACTAAATTATTGAACTTGAATTTTTGGAAGCAGAAAAATTTAATACAGCAGTTTTATATGGCTAAATAAGCTTTAAATGCACTTCTGCAGCGTTTACAATATCTGTAATCAATTGTAAGCCATTTGTTAAGCACCTGTTAGAGTTGGCACGCTTACCAGGGATAAAATGATTATATCTTGATTGAAACTAGGTATTATTGTAGTACTATAAAATTGTCTGTAGTTAATATTTACTGAAAAACGTGCTTTTTAGACGATTTAACGCACCTTAACACTAAACTATTGAACTTGAATTTTTTGGATGAAGAAGAATTTTATATAGCAGCTTTAAATGGCTAACTAAGCCCCAAATGCACTCCTACAGCTTTTACAATCTCTTCAATCAACTTTAAGCCAGTTTTTGAGCACCTGTTAGTGTTGGCACGCTTACCAGGGATACAATTATTACATTTTGATCGATACTAGGTATATTATTAGTACAACAAAATTTTCTGTAGTTAAATATATTGAAAAAAGTGGCTTTCACACGTTTTAAACCATCTTAATTCTAAACTATTGAACTTGAATTTTTTGGATGCAGAAAAATTTAATATAGCAGCTTTAAATGGTTAGCTAAGCTCCAAATGCACTCCTACAGCTTTGACAATCTCCGTAATCAATTCTAAGCCAGTTGTTTAGCACCTGTTAGTATTGGCACGCTTACCAGGGATAAAATTATTATATTTTGATCGAAACTAGGCATTATAGTAGTAGAATAAAGTTTTCTGTAATTAATATATATTGAAAAACGTGGTTTTCAGACGGTTTAACGCACCTTAATACTAAACTATTGAACTTGAATTTTTTGGAAGCAAATAAATTTAATATAGCAATTTTGTATGGTTAACTATGCTCCAAATGCACTCCTACAGCTTTTACAACATCTGTAATCAATTCTAAGCCAGTTGTTAAGCACCTGTTAGTGTTGGCACGATTACCAGGGATAAAATTATTATATTTTGATCGAAACTAGGTGTTATAGTAGTACAATAAAATTTTCTGTAGTTAATATTTACTGAAAAACGTGATTTTTACACGTTTTATTGCATCTTAATACTAAACTATTAAACTTGAATTTTTTGGATACACAAAAATTTAATACAGTAATTTTGTATGGTTAACTAACCTCCAAATGCACTCCTACAGCTTTACAAGGTTTGCAATCAATCCTAAGCCAGTTGTTGAGCGCCTGTTAGTGATGGCACACTTACCAGGGATAACACTATTATATTTTGACCGACACTAGGCATTATAATAGTACAATAAAATTTTCTGTAGTTAACATATATTGAAAAACGGGGTTTTCAGACGGTTTAACCCACCTTAATAATAACTATTAAACTTGATCTTTTTGGATGCAGCAAAATTTAATATAGCAAATTTTGTATGGTTAATTAAGCCCCAAAAGCACTCCTACAGCTTTTACAACCTCTGCAAACAATTCTAAGCCAGTTGTTGAGCACCTCTAGTGAAAGCATACTTACCAGGGATAAAATTATTATATTTTGATCGAAACTAGGTATTATAGTAGTACAATAAAATTTTCTGTAGTTAATATATATTAAAAAACGTGGTTTTCAGACTGTTTAACGCACCTTAATACTAAACTACTAAACTTGAATTTTTTGAATGCAGAAAAATTTAATACAGCAGCTTTATATGCTTAAATAAGCTCCAAATGCACTTCTACAGGGTTTACAATCTCTGCAATCAATTTTAAGCCAGCTTTTGAGCACCTGTTAGTGTTGACACGCTTATCAGGGATAACATTATTATATATTGATCGATACTAGGTATAATAGTGTACAACAATAAAATTTTCTGTAGTTAATATATATTGAAAAACGTGGTTTTCAGACGGTTTAACGCACCTTAATACTAAACTATTGAACTTGAATTTTTTGGATGCAGATAAATTTAATATAGCAATTGCGCATGTTTAACTAAGCTCCAAATGCACTCCTACAGCTTTTACGACATCTGTAATCAATTCTAAACCAGTTGTTAAGCACCTGTTAGTATTGGCACGCTTACCAGGGATAAAATTATTATATTTTGATCGAAACTAGGTATTATAGTAGTACAATAAAATTTTCTGTAGCTAATATTTACGGTAAAACGTGCTTTTTAGACGTTTTAACGCACCTTAGTACTAAACTATTGAACTTGAATTTTTTGGATGTAGAGAAATTTTATATAGCAGCTTTATATGGTTAACTAAGCTCCAAATGCACTCCTGCAGCTTTTAAAATCTCTGCAATCAATTTTAAGCCAGCTTTTGAGCACCTGTTAGTGATGGCTCACTTACCAAGGACAAAATTATTACATTTTGATTGACACTAGGTATAATAGTAATACAATAAAATTTTCTGTAGTTAATATAAATTGAAAAACGTGCTTTTTAGACGGTTTAACGCACCTTAATACTAAACTATTAAACTTGAATTTTTTGGATGCAGAAAAATTTAGTTTAGCAATTTTGTGGGTTAATTAAACTCCAAATCCACTTCTACAGCTTTTACAAACTTTGCAACAATTCTAACTTAGTTGTTGAGCACCTGCTAGTGATGGCACACTTACCAGGGATAAAATTATTATATTTTGATGAAAACTAGGTATTATAGTAGTACAATAAAATTTTCTGTAGTTAATATTTACTGGAAAACATGCTTTTTAGACGTTTTAACGCACCTTAATACTAAACTATTGAATTTTAATTTTTTGGATGTAGAAAAATTTAATATAGCAGCTTTATATAGCTTACTAAGCTCTAAATGCACTCCTGCAGCTTTTACAATTTTTGCAATCAATTTTAAGCCAGCTTTTGAGCACCTGTTAGTGTTGGCACGCTTAAAAGGGATAAAATTATTATATTTTGATCGAAACTAGGTATTATAGTAGTACAATAAAATTTTCTGTAGTTAATATTTACTGAAAAATGTTCTTATTAGACGTTTTAACGCACTTTAATACTAAATTATTAAACTTGAATTTTTTGGATGCAGAAAAATTTAATATAGCAATTTTGTATGGTTAACTAACTTCCAAAAGCACTAATTCAGCTTTTACAACCTCTGCAATCAATTTTAAGCCAGTTGCTGGGCCCCTGCTAGTGATGGCACACTTCCCAGGGATAAAATTATTATATTTTGATCTAAACTAGGTATTATAGTAGTACAAGAAAATTTTCTGTAGTTAATATTTACTGAAAAATGTTCTTATTAGACGTTTTAACGCACTTTAATACTAAATTATTAAACTTGAATTTTTTGGATGCAGAAAAATTTAATATAGCAATTTTGTATGGTTAACTAACTTCCAAAAGCACTAATTCAGCTTTTACAACCTCTGCAATCAATTCTAAGCCAGTTGCTGGGCCCCTGCTAGTGATGGCACACTTCCCAGGGATAAAATTATTATATTTTGATCTAAACTAGGTATTATAGTAGTACAAGAAAATTTTCTGTAGTTAATATTTACTGAAAAACGTGCTTTTTAGACGTTTTAACGCACCTTAATACAAAACTATTGTACTTCAATTTTTTGGATGCAGAAAAATTTAATATAGCAGCTTTATATGGTTAACTAAGCTCCAAATGCTCTCCTACAGCTTTCACAATCTCTGCAATTAATTTTAAGCTAGTTTTTCAGCACCTGTTAGTGTTGGCACGCTTACCAGGGATAAAATTATTATATTTCGATCGATACTAGGTATAATAGTAGTACAATAAAATTTTCTGTAGTTAATATATATTGAAAGACGTGGTGTTCAGACGTTTAAATCACCTTAACTTGAATTTTTTGGATGTAGAAACATTTAATACAATAGTTCTATATTGCTAAATAAGCGTCAAAGACAACTTCTACAGTGTTTACAACCTCTGTAATCAATTCTAAGCCAGTTGTTGAGCACCTGTTAGTATTGGCACGCTTTCCAGGAAAACAATTATTATATTTTGATCGTAAGTAGGTATTATAGTAGTACAATAAAATTTTCTGCAGTTATTATTTACTGAAAAACGTGCTTTTTAGACGATTTAACGCACCTTAACACTAAACTATTGAACTTGAATTTTTTGGATGCAGAAAAATTTAATATAGCAGCTTTAAATGGCTAACTAAGCTCCAAATGCACTCTTACAACTTTTACAATCTCCGCAACTTTAAGCCAGTTTTTGAGCACCTGTTAGTGTTGGCACGCTTACCAGGAATAAAATTATTATATTTTGATCGATACTAGGTATAATATTAGTACAATAAAATTTTCTGTAGTTAAATATATTGAAAAAAGTGGCTTTCACACGTTTTAAACAATCTTAATTCTAAACTATTGAACATGAATTTTTTGGATGCGGAAAAATTTAATACAGTAGTTTTATATGGCTAAATAAGCTCCAAATGCAATTCTACAGCGTTTACAATTTCTGTAATCAATTCTAAGCCAGTTGTTTAGCAAATGTTAGTATTGGCACGCTTACCAGGGATAAAATTATTATATTTTGATCGAAACTAGGTATTATAGTAGTACAATAAAATTTTCTGTAGCTAATATTTACTGTAAAACGTGCTTTTTAGACGTTTTAACGCACCTTAGTACTAAACTATTAAACTTGAATTTTTTGGATGTATGAAAATTTAATATAGCAGTTTTATATGGCTAACTAAGCTCCAAATGCACTCCTGCAGCTTTTACAATCTCTGCAATCAATTTTAAGCCAGCTTTTGAGCACCTGTTAGTGATGGCTCACTTACCAGGTAAAAAATTATTATATTTTGATCGACACTAGGTATTTTTGTAGTAGAATAAAATTTTATGTAGTTAATATATATTAAAAAACGTGGTTTTCAGACGGTTTAACGCACCTTAATACTAAACTATTGAACTTGAATTTTTTGGATGAAGAAAAATTTAATATAGCAGCTTTAAATGGTTAACTAAGCTCCAAATGCACTCCTACAGCTTTTACAATGTCTGCAATCAACTTTAAGCCAGTTTTTGAGCACCTGTTAGTGTTGGCACGCTTACCAGGGATAAAATTATTATATTTTGATCGATACTAGGTATAATATTAATACAATAAAATTTTCTGTAGTTAAATATATTGAAAAAAGTGGCTTTCACACGTTTTAAACCATCTTAATTCTAAACTATTGAACTGGAATTTTCGGATGCGGAAAAATTTAATACAGTAGTTTTATATGGCTAAATAAGCTCCAAATGCAATTCTACAGCGTTTACAATTTCTGTAATCAATTCTAAGCCAGTTGTTTAGCACCTGTTAGTATTGGCACGCTTACCAAGGATAAAATTATTATATTTTGACCGAAACTAGGCATTATAGTAGTAGAATAAAGTTTTATGTAGTTAATATATATTGAAAAACGTGGTTTTCAGACGGTTTAACGCACCTTAATACTAAACTATTGAACTTGAATTTTTTGGATGCAGATAAATTTAATATAGCAATTTTGTATGGTTAACTAATCTACAAATGCACTCCTACAGCTTTTACAACATCTGTAATCAATTCTAAGCCAGTTGTTAAGCACCTGTTAGTGTTGGCACGATTACCAGAGATAAAATTATTATATTTTGATCGAAACTAGGTGTTATAGTAGTACAATAAAGAATTTTTAAGTTAATATTTATTGAAAAACATACTTTTTAGACGCTTCAATGCACCTTAATAATAAACTATTATACTTCAATTTTTTGGTTGCAGAAAAATTTAATATAAGAGATTTATACGGCTAACTAAACTCCAAGTGCACCCCTACAGCTTTTACAATATCTGCAATCAATTTTAAGTCAGTTTTTGAGCACTTGTTAGTGTTGGCACACTTATCAGGGATAACATTATTATATATTGATCGATACTAGGTATAATAGTGTACAACAATAAAATTTTCTGTAGTTAATATATATTGAAAAACGTGGTTTTCAGACGGTTTAACGCGTGCTTAATACTAAACTATTAAACTTGAATTTTTTGGATGCAGATAAATTTAATATAGCAATTTTGTATGGTTAACTATGCTCCAAATGCACTCCTACAGCTTTTACAACATCTGTAATCAATTCTAAGCCAGTTGTTAAGCACCTGTTAGTGTTGGCACGCTTCCCAGGCATAAAATTATTATATTTTGATCGATACTACTAGGTATAATAGTAGTACAATAAAATGTTCTGTAGTTAATATATATTGAAAAACGTTTTTTTCAGACGTTTTAAACTATCTTAATACTAAATTATTGAACTTGAATTTTTGGAAGCAGAAAAATTTAATGCAGCAGTTTTATATGGCTAAATAAGCTTCAAATGCACTTCTGCAACGTTTATAATTTCTGTAATCAATTGTAAGCCATTTGTTAAGCACCTGTTAGAGTTGGCACGCTTACCAGGGATAAAATGATTATATCTTGATTGAAACTAGGTATTATAGTAGTACAATAAAATTTTCTGTAGTTAATATTTACTGAAAACCGTGCTTTTTAGACGATTTAACGCACCTTAACACAAAACTATTAAACTTGAATTTTTTGGATGCAGAAAAATTTTATATAGCAGCTTTAAATGACTAACTAAGCCCCAAATGCACTCCTACAGCTTTTACAATCTCTGCAATCAACTTTAAGCCAGTTTTTGAGCACCTGTTAGTGTTGGCACGCTTACCAGGGATAAAATTATTACATTTTGATCGATACTAGGTATATTATTAGTACAATAAAATTTTCTGTAGTTAAATATATTGAAAAAAGTGGCTTTCACACGTTTTAAACCATCTTAATTCTAAACTATTGAACTGAATTTTTTGGATGCAGAAAAATTTAATACAGCAGCTTTAAATGGTTAACTAAGCTCCAAATGCACTCCTACAGCTTTTACAATCACTGCAATCAACTTTAAGCCAGTTTTTGAGCACCTGTTAGTGTTGGCACGCTTACCAGGGATAAAATTATTATATTTTGATCGATACTAGGTATAATATTAGTACAATAAAATTTTCTGTAGTTAAATATATTGAAAAAGTGGCTTTCACACGTTTTAAACCATCTTAATTCTAAACTATTGAACTTGAATTTTTTGGATGCGGAAAAATTTAATACAGTATAGTTTTATATGGCTAAATAAGCTCCAAATGCAATTCTACAGCGTTTACAATTTCTGTAATCAATTCTAAGCCAGTTGTTTAGCACCTGTTAGTATTGGCACGCTTACCAGGGATAAAATTATTATATTTTGACCGAAACTAGGCATTATAGTAGTAGAATAAAGTTTTCTGTAATTAATATATATTGAAAAACGTGGTTTTCAGACGGTTTAACGCACCTTAATACTAAACTATTGAACTTGAATTTTTTGGATGCAGATAAATTTAATATAGCAATTTTGTATGGTTAACTATGCTCCAAATGCACTCCTACAGCTTTTACAATCTTTGCAATCAATTTTAAGCCAGTTTTTGAATACCTCTTAGTGTTGGCACGCTTACCAGGGATAAGATAAGATAAGATAAGATAAATTTATTCACGTAGCTGCTAAAATACACAGATGTGAGAAGTCAATACGGTGCATCATTACATAGTGACACATAAGTATATAAAAAAATAAATAAATAAATAACAAATAACATACTGTTGATGACGCAAGTGGTATTATACACAATTAGAATTAAGATGGTATAAACAGTTTAATCCAATTCTTTTAGGCTATATAGAGCCTTTTCAGAGAGGTAGTTCTTTAGCCTGGACTTAAATAGGCTGTATGATCTAGCTTCCTTGATGGAATCTGGTAGTTTATTATAAATTATTTTACCCGCATGTACGGGAGACTTTTCATGCATGGTCGTACGGTACCGCCCAATACGTAAAGAACCACCGTCTCTGGTTTGATGTTTATGAATATCAGCATTTTTTTCAAATTTTATTAGATTTTGGCGCATCATTTTCATTAAGTTGTAGACGTAGATGCCGTACACAGTTAACATTCTCTGTTTTACAAAATGCGTTTTACATGTATCTCTAGGATTAATATTGAAGATTAATCTAACCAGTCTCTTTTGTAAAATAAAAACACGATAAAATTATTATATTTTGATCGATACTAGGTATAATAGTAGTACAATAAAATTTTCTGTAGTTAATATATATTGAAAAACGTTTTTTTCAGACGTTTTAAACTATCTTAATACTAAATTATTGAACTTGAATTTTTGGAAGCAGAAAAATTTAATACAGCAGTTTTATATGGCTAAATAAGCTTCAAATGCACTTCTGCAGCGTTTACAATATCTGTAATCAATTGTAAGCCATTTGTTAAGCACCTGTTAGAGTTGGCACGCTTACCAGGGATAAAATGATTATATCTTGATTGAAACTAGGTATTATTGTAGTACTATAAAATTGTCTGTAGTTAATATTTACTGAAAAACGTGCTTTTTAGACGATTTAACGCACCTTAACACTAAACTATTGAACTTGAATTTTTTGGATGAAGAAGAATTTTATATAGCAGCTTTAAATGGCTAACTAAGCCCCAAATGCACTCCTACAGCTTTTACAATCTCTTCAATCAACTTTAAGCCAGTTTTTGAGCACCTGTTAGTGTTGGCACGCTTACCAGGGATAAAATTATTACATTTTGATCGATACTAGGTATATTATTAGTACAACAAAATTTTCTGTAGTTAAATATATTGAAAAAAGTGGCTTTCACACGTTTTAAACCATCTTAATTCTAAACTATTGAACTTGAATTTTTTGGATGCAGAAAAATTTAATATAGCAGCTTTAAATGGTTAGCTAAGCTCCAAATGCACTCCTACAGCTTTGACAATCTCCGTAATCAATTCTAAGCCAGTTGTTTAGCACCTGTTAGTATTGGCACGCTTACCAGGGATAAAATTATTATATTTTGATCGAAACTAGGCATTATAGTAGTAGAATAAAGTTTTCTGTAATTAATATATATTGAAAAACGTGGTTTTCAGACGGTTTAACGCACCTTAATACTAAACTATTGAACTTGAATTTTTTGGAAGCAAATAAATTTAATATAGCAATTTTGTATGGTTAACTATGCTCCAAATGCACTCCTACAGCTTTTACAACATCTGTAATCAATTCTAAGCCAGTTGTTAAGCACCTGTTAGTGTTGGCACGATTACCAGGGATAAAATTATTATATTTTGATCGAAACTAGGTGTTATAGTAGTACAATAAAATTTTCTGTAGTTAATATTTACTGAAAAACGTGATTTTTACACGTTTTATTGCATCTTAATACTAAACTATTAAACTTGAATTTTTTGGATACACAAAAATTTAATACAGTAATTTTGTATGGTTAACTAACCTCCAAATGCACTCCTACAGCTTTACAAGGTTTGCAATCAATCCTAAGCCAGTTGTTGAGCGCCTGTTAGTGATGGCACACTTACCAGGGATAACACTATTATATTTTGACCGACACTAGGCATTATAATAGTACAATAAAATTTTCTGTAGTTAACATATATTGAAAAACGGGGTTTTCAGACGGTTTAACCCACCTTAATAATAACTATTAAACTTGATCTTTTTGGATGCAGCAAAATTTAATATAGCAAATTTTGTATGGTTAATTAAGCCCCAAAAGCACTCCTACAGCTTTTACAACCTCTGCAAACAATTCTAAGCCAGTTGTTGAGCACCTCTAGTGAAAGCATACTTACCAGGGATAAAATTATTATATTTTGATCGAAACTAGGTATTATAGTAGTACAATAAAATTTTCTGTAGCTAATATTTACGGTAAAACGTGCTTTTTAGACGTTTTAACGCACCTTAGTACTAAACTATTGAACTTGAATTTTTTGGATGTAGAGAAATTTTATATAGCAGCTTTATATGGTTAACTAAGCTCCAAATGCACTCCTGCAGCTTTTAAAATCTCTGCAATCAATTTTAAGCCAGCTTTTGAGCACCTGTTAGTGATGGCTCACTTACCAAGGACAAAATTATTACATTTTGATTGACACTAGGTATAATAGTAATACAATAAAATTTTCTGTAGTTAATATAAATTGAAAAACGTTCTTTTTAGACGGTTTAACGCACCTTAATACTAAACTATTAAACTTGAATTTTTTGGATGCAGAAAAATTTAGTTTAGCAATTTTGTGGGTTAATTAAACTCCAAATCCACTTCTACAGCTTTTACAAACTTTGCAACAATTCTAACTTAGTTGTTGAGCACCTGCTAGTGATGGCACACTTACCAGGGATAAAATTATTATATTTTGATGAAAACTAGGTATTATAGTAGTACAATAAAATTTTCTGTAGTTAATATTTACTGGAAAACATGCTTTTTAGACGTTTTAACGCACCTTAATACTAAACTATTGAATTTTAATTTTTTGGATGTAGAAAAATTTAATATAGCAGCTTTATATAGCTTACTAAGCTCTAAATGCACTCCTGCAGCTTTTACAATTTTTGCAATCAATTTTAAGCCAGCTTTTGAGCACCTGTTAGTGTTGGCACGCTTAAAAGGGATAAAATTATTATATTTTGATCGAAACTAGGTATTATAGTAGTACAATAAAATTTTCTGTAGTTAATATTTACTGAAAAATGTTCTTATTAGACGTTTTAACGCACTTTAATACTAAATTATTAAACTTGAATTTTTTGGATGCAGAAAAATTTAATATAGCAATTTTGTATGGTTAACTAACTTCCAAAAGCACTAATTCAGCTTTTACAACCTCTAAAATCAATTCTAAGCCAGTTGCTGGGCCCCTGCTAGTGATGGCACACTTCCCAGGGATAAAATTATTATATTTTGATCTAAACTAGGTATTATAGTAGTACAAGAAAATTTTCTGTAGTTAATATTTACTGAAAAATGTTCTTATTAGACGTTTTAACGCACTTTAATACTAAATTATTAAACTTGAATTTTTTGGATGCAGAAAAATTTAATATAGCAATTTTGTATGGTTAACTAACTTCCAAAAGCACTAATTCAGCTTTTACAACCTCTGCAATCAATTCTAAGCCAGTTGCTGGGCCCCTGCTAGTGATGGCACACTTCCCAGGGATAAAATTATTATATTTTGATCTAAACTAGGTATTATAGTAGTACAAGAAAATTTTCTGTAGTTAATATTTACTGAAAAACGTGCTTTTTAGACGTTTTAACGCACCTTAATACAAAACTATTGTACTTCAATTTTTTGGATGCAGAAAAATTTAATATAGCAGCTTTATATGGTTAACTAAGCTCCAAATGCTCTCCTACAGCTTTCACAATCTCTGCAATTAATTTTAAGCTAGTTTTTCAGCACCTGTTAGTGTTGGCACGCTTACCAGGGATAAAATTATTATATTTCGATCGATACTAGGTATAATAGTAGTACAATAAAATTTTCTGTAGTTAATATATATTGAAAGACGTGGTGTTCAGACGTTTAAATCACCTTAACTTGAATTTTTTGGATGTAGAAACATTTAATACAATAGTTCTATATTGCTAAATAAGCGTCAAAGACAACTTCTACAGTGTTTACAACCTCTGTAATCAATTCTAAGCCAGTTGTTGAGCACCTGTTAGTATTGGCACGCTTTCCAGGAAAACAATTATTATATTTTGATCGTAAGTAGGTATTATAGTAGTACAATAAAATTTTCTGCAGTTATTATTTACTGAAAAACGTGCTTTTTAGACGATTTAACGCACCTTAACACTAAACTATTGAACTTGAATTTTTTGGATGCAGAAAAATTTAATATAGCAGCTTTAAATGGCTAACTAAGCTCCAAATGCACTCTTACAACTTTTACAATCTCCGCAACTTTAAGCCAGTTTTTGAGCACCTGTTAGTGTTGGCACGCTTACCAGGAATAAAATTATTATATTTTGATCGATACTAGGTATAATATTAGTACAATAAAATTTTCTGTAGTTAAATATATTGAAAAAAGTGGCTTTCACACGTTTTAAACAATCTTAATTCTAAACTATTGAACATGAATTTTTTGGATGCGGAAAAATTTAATACAGTAGTTTTATATGGCTAAATAAGCTCCAAATGCAATTCTACAGCGTTTACAATTTCTGTAATCAATTCTAAGCCAGTTGTTTAGCAAATGTTAGTATTGGCACGCTTACCAGGGATAAAATTATTATATTTTGATCGAAACTAGGTATTATAGTAGTACAATAAAATTTTCTGTAGCTAATATTTACTGTAAAACGTGCTTTTTAGACGTTTTAACGCACCTTAGTACTAAACTATTAAACTTGAATTTTTTGGATGTATAAAAATTTAATATAGCAGTTTTATATGGCTAATTAAGCTCCAAATGCACTCCTGCAGCTTTTACAATCTCTGCAATCAATTTTAAGCCAGCTTTTGAGCACCTGTTAGTGATGGCTCACTTACCAGGTAAAAAATTATTATATTTTGATCGACACTAGGTATTTTTGTAGTAGAATAAAATTTTATGTAGTTAATATATATTAAAAAACGTGGTTTTCAGACGGTTTAACGCACCTTAATACTAAACTATTGAACTTGAATTTTTTGGATGCAGAAAAATTTAATATAGCAATTTTATATGGTTAACTAAGCTCCAAATGCACTTCTACAGCGTTTACAATTTCTGTAATCAATTTTAAGCCAGTTGTTGAGCGCCTGTTAGTAATGGCACACTTACCAAGGACAAAATTATTAAATTTTGATCGACACTAGGTATAATAGTAATGCAATAAAATTTTCTGTAGTTAATATAAATTGAAAAACGTGCTTTTTAGACGGTTTAACGCACCTTAATACTAAACTATTAAACTTGAATTTTTTGGATGCAGAAAAATTTAGTTTAGCAATTTTGTTGGTTAATTAAACTACAAATCCACTTCAACAGCTTTTACAAACCCTGAAACAATTCTAACTTAGTTGTTGAGTACCTGCTAGTGATGGCACACTTACCAGGTATAAAATTATTATATTTTGATGAAAACTAAGTATTATAGTAGTACAATAAAATTTTCTGTAGTTAATATTTACTGGAAAACGTGCTTTTTAGACGTTTTAACGCACCTTAATACTAAACTATTGAATTTTAATTTTTTGGATGTAGAAAAATTTAATATAGCAGCTTTATATGGATTACTAAGCTCTAAATGCACTCCTGCAGCTTTTACAATTTTTGCAATCAATTTTAAGCCAGCTTTTGAGCACCTGTTAGTGTTGGCACGCTTACCATCGATAAAATTATTATATTTTGATCGAAACTAGGTATTATAGTAGTACAATAAAATTTTCTGTAGTTAATATTTACTGAAAAATGTTCTTATTAGACGTTTTAACGCACCTCAATACTAAATTATTAAACTTGAATTTTAAGATGCAGAAAAATTTAATATAGCAATTTTGTATGGTTAACTAACTTCCAAAAGCACTAATTCAGCTTTAACAACCTCTGCAATCAATTCTAATCCAGTTGCTGGGCCCCTGCTAGTGATGGCACACTTCCGAGGGATAAAATTATTATATTTTGATCTAAACTAGGTATTATAGTAGTACAAGAAAATTTTCTGTAGTTAATATTTACTGAGAAACGTGCTTTTTAGACGTTTTAACGCACCTTAATACTAAACTACTGTACTTCAATTTTTTGGATGCAGAAAAATTTAATATAGCAGCTTTAAATGGCTAACTAAGCTCCAAATGCACTCCTACAGCTTTTACAATCCCTGCGATCAACTTTAAGCCAGTTTTTGAGCACCTGTTAGTGTTGGCACGCTTACCAGGGATAAAATTATTACATTTTCATCGATACTAGGTATATTATTAGTACAATAACATTTTTTGTAGTTCAATATATTGAAAAAAGTGGCTTTCACACGTTTTAAACCATCTTAACACTAAACTATTAAACTTGAATTTTTTGGATGCAGAAAAATTTAATATAGCAGCTTTAAATGGTTAACTAAGCTCCAAATGCACTCCTACAGCTTTTACAATTTCTGCAATCAACTTTAAGCCAGTTTTTGAGCACCTGTTAGTGTTGGCATGCTTACCAGGGTTAAAATTATTATATTTTGATCGATACTAGGTATAATATTAGTACAATAAAGTTTTCTGTAGTTAAATATATTGAAAAAAGTGGCTTTCACACCTTTTAAACCATCTTAATTTTAAACTATTGAACTTGAATTTTTTGGATGCGGAAAAATTTAATACAGTAGTTTTATAAGGCTAAATAAGCTCCAAATGCAGTTCTACAGCGTTTACAATTTCTGAAATCAATTCTAATCCAGTTGTTTAGCACCTGTTAATATTGGCACGCTTACCAGGGATAAAATTATTATATTTTGATCGAAACTAGGCATTATAGTAGTAGAATAAAGTTTTCTGTAGTTAATATATATTGAAAAACGTGGTTTTCAGACGGTTTAATGCACCTTAATACTAAACTATTGAACTTGAATTTTTTGAATGCAGATAAATTTAATATAGCAATTTTGTATGGTTAACTAAGCTACAAATGCACTCCTACAGCTTTTACAGCATCTGTAGTCAATTCTAAGCCAGTTGTTAAGCACCTGTTAGTGTTGGCACGATTACCAGAGATAAAATTATTATATTTTGATCGAAACTAGGTGTTATAGTAGTACAATAAAAAAAAATTAAGTTAATATTTATTGAAAAACGTGCTTTTTAGACGTTTTAATGCACCTTAATAATAAACTATTATACTTCAATTTTTTGGTTGCAGAAAAATTTAATATAGGAGCTTTATACGGCTAACTAAACTCTAAGTGCACTCCTACATCTTTTACAATATCTGGAATCAATTTTAAGTCAGTTTTTGAGCACTTGTTAGTGTTGGCATACTTATCAGAGATAAAATTATTATATATTGATCGATACTAGGTATAATAGTGTACAATACAATTTTCTGTAGTTAATATATATTGAAAGACGTGGTTTTCAGACGTTTAAAGCACCTTAATACTAAACTATTAAACTTGAATTTTCTGGATGCAAAAAAAATTAATATAACAGCTTTATATGGTTAACTAAGCTCCAAATGCTCTCCTACACCTTTCACCTCTGCAATCAATTTTAAGCCAGTTGTTTAGCAAATGTTAGTATTGGCACGCTTACCAGAGATAAATTTATTATATTTTGATCGAAACTAGGCACTATAGTAGTAGAATAAAATTTTCTGTAGTTAATATATATTGAAAAACGTGGTTTTCAGACGGTTTAAAGCACCTTAATACTAAACTATTAAAATTGAATTTTTTTGATGCAGAAACATTTAATACAATTGCTTTATGTTGCTAAATAAGCTCCAAAGACAACTTCTACAGTGTTTACAACCTCTGTAATCAATTCTAAGCCATTTGTTAAGCACCTGTTAGTGTTGGCACGCTTACCAGGGATAAAATTATTATATTTTGATCGATACTAGGTATAATATTAGTACAATAAAATTTTCTGTAGTTAAATATATTGAAAAAAGTGGCTTTCACACGTTTTAAACCATCTTAATTCTAAACTATTAAACTTGAATTTTTTGGATGTATAAAAATTTAATATAGCAGCTTTATATGGCTAACTAAGCTCCAAATGCACTCCTGCAGCTTTTACAATCTCTGCAATCAATTTTAAGTCAGCTTTTGAGCACCTGTTAGTGATGGCTCACTTACCAGGTAAAAAATTATTATATTTTGATCGACACTAGGTATTTTTGCAGTAGAATAAAATTTTATGTAGTTAATATATATTAAAAAACGTGGTTTTCAGACGGTTTAACGCACCTTAATACTAAACTATTGAACTTGAATTTTTTGGATGCAGAAAAATTTAATATAGCAATTTTATATGGTTAACTAAGCTCCAAATGCACTTCTACAGCGTTTACAATTTCTGTAATCAATTTTAAGCCATTTGTTGAGCGCCTGTTAGTAATGGCACACTTACCAAGGACAAAATTATTACATTTTGATCGACACTAGGTATAATAGTAATACAATAAAATTTTCTGTAGTTAATATAAATTGAAAACCGTGCTTTTTAGACGGTTTAACGCACCTTAATACTAAACTATTAAACTTGAATTTTTTGGATGCAGAAAAATTTAGTTTAGCAATTTTGTTGGTTAATTAAACTACAAATCCACTTCTACAGCTTTTACAAACTCTGAAACAATTCTAACTTAGTTGTTGAGTACCTGCTAGTGATGGCACACTTACCAGGTATAAAATTATTGTATTTTGATGAAAACTAGGTATTATAGTAGTACAATAAAATTTTCTGTAGTTAATATTTACTGGAAAACGTGCTTTTTAGACGTTTTAACGCACCTTAATACTAAACTATTGAATTTTAATTTTTTGGATGTAGAAAAATTTAATATAGCAGCTTTATAAGGATTACTAAGCTCTAAATGCACTCCTGCAGCTTTTACAATTTTTGCAATCAATTTTAAGCCAGCTTTTGAGCACCTGTTAGTGTTGGCACGCTTACCAGGGATAAAATTATTATATTTTGATCGAAACTAGGTATTATAGTAGTACAATAAAATTTTCTGTAGTTAATATTTACTGAAAAATGTTCTTATTAGACGTTTTAACGCACCTTAATACTAAATTATTAAACTTGAATTTTTTGGATGCAGAAAAATTTAATATAGCAATTTTGTATGGTTAACTAACTTCCAAAAGCACTAATTCAGCTTTTACAACCTCTGCAATCAATTCTAAGCCAGTTGCTGGGCCCCTGCTAGTGATGGCACACTTCCCAGGGATAAAATTATTATATTTTGATCCAAACTAGGTATTATAGTAGTACAAGAAAATTTTCTGTAGTTAATATTTACTGAGAAACGTGCTTTTTAGACGTTTTAACGCACCTTAATACTGAACTATTGTACTTCAAATTTTTGGATGCAGAAAAATTTAATATAGCAGCTTTATATGGTAAACAAAGCTCCAAATGCTCTCCTACAGCTTTTACAATCTCTGCAATCAATTTTAAGCCAGTTTTTCAGCACCTGTTAGTGTTGGCACGCTTACCAGGGATAAAATTATTATATTTCGATCGATACTAGGTATAATAGTAGTACAATAAAATTTTCTGTAGTTAATATATATTGAAAGACGTGGTTTTCAGACGTTTAAATCACCTTAACACTAAACTATTAAACTTGAATTTTTTGGATGTAGAAACATATAATACAATAGTTTTATATTGCTAAATAAGCCCCAACGACAACTTCTACAGTGTTTACAACCTCTGTAATCAATTCTAAGCCAGTTGTTGAGCACCTGTTAGTATTGGCACGCTTTCCAGGAATAACATTATTATATTTTGATCGATACTAGGTATAATAGTAGTACAATAAAATTTTCTGTAGTTAATATATATTGAAAGACGTGGTTTTCAGACGTTTAAAGCACCTTAATACTAAACTTTTAAACTTGAATGTTTTGGATGCAGAAACATTTAATACAATAGGTTTATATTGCTAAATAAGCTCCAACGACAACTTCTACAGTGTTTACAACCTCTGTAATCAATTTTAAGCCAGTTTTTGAGCACCTCTTAGTGTTGGCACGATTACCAGGGATAAAATTATTATATTTTGATCGATACTAGGTGTAATAGTAGTACAATAAAATTTTCTGTAGTTAATATTTACTGAAAAACGTGCTTTTTAGACGATTTAACGCACCTTAACACTAAACTATTGAACTTGAATTTTTTGGATGCAGAAAAATTTTATATAGCAGCTTTAAATGGCTAACTAAGCTCCAAATGCACTCCTACAGCTTTTACAATCCCTGCAATCAACTTTAAGCCAGTTTTTGAGCACCTGTTAGTGTTGGCACGCTTACCAGGGATAAAATTATTACATTTTCATCGATACTAGGTATATTATTAGTACAATAACATTTTTTGTAGTTAAATATATTGAAAAAAGTGGCTTCCACACGTTTTAAACCATCTTAACACTAAACTATTAAACTTGAATTTTTTGGATGCAGAAAAATTTAATATAGCAGCTTTAAATGGTTAACTAAGCTCCAAATGCACTCCTACAGCTTTTACAATTTCTGCAATCAACTTTAAGCCAGTTTTTGACCACCTGTTAGTGTTGGCATGCTTACCAGGAATAAAATTATTATATTTTGATCGATACTAGGTATAATATTAGTACAATAAAGTTTTCTGTAGTTAAATATGTTGAAAAAAGTGGCTTTCACACGTTTTAAACCATCTTAATTTTAAACTATTGAACTTGAATTTTTTGGATGCGGAAAAATTTAATACAGTAGTTTTATAAGGCTAAATAAGCTCCAAATGCAGTTCTACAGCGTTTACAATTTCTGAAATCAATTCTAATTCAGTTGTTTAGCACCTGTTAATATTGGCACGCTTACCAGGGATAAAATTATTATATTTTGATCGAAACTAGGCATTATAGTAGTAGAATAAAGTTTTCTGTAGTTAATATATATTGAAAAACGTGGTTTTCAGACGGTTTAACGCACCTTAATACTAAACTATTGAACTTGAATTTTTTGGATGCAGATAAATTTAATATAGCAATTTTGTATGGTTAACTAAGCTACAAATGCACTCCTACAGCTTTTACAACATCTGTAGTCAATTCTAAGCCAGTTGTTAAGCACCTGTTAGTGTTGGCACGATTACCAGAGATAAAATTATTATATTTTGATCGAAACTAGGTGTTATAGTAGTACAATAAAAAAAAATTAAGTTAATATTTATTGAAAAACGTGCTTTTTAGACGTTTTAATGCACCTTAATAATAAACTATTATACTTCAATTTTTTGGTTGCAGAAAAATTTAATATAGGAGCTTTATACGGCTAACTAAACTCTAAGTGCACTCCTACAGCTTTTACAATATCTGCAAACAATTTTAAGTCAGTTTTTGAGCACTTGTTAGTGTTGGCACACTTATCAGGGATAAAATTATTATATATTGATCGATACTAGGTATAATAGTGTACAATACAATTTTCTGTAGTTAATATATATTGAAAGACGTGGTTTTCAGGCGTTTAAAGCACCCTAATACTAAACTATTAAACTTGAATTTTTTGGATGCAAAAAAAAATTAATATAGGAGCTTTATATGGTTAACTAAGCTCCAAATGCTCTCCTACAGCTTTCACAATCTCTGCAATCAATTTTAAACCAGTTTTTGAGCACCTGTTAGTGTTGGCACTCTTACCAGGGATAAAATTATTATATTTTGATCGATACTAGGTATAATAGTAGTACAATAAAATTTTCTGTAGTTAATATATATTGAAAGACGTGCTTTTCAGACGTTTAAAGCACCTTAATACTAAACTATTAAACTTGAATTTTTTGGATGCAGAAACATTTAATACAATAGCTTTATATTGCTAAATAAGCTCCAAAGACAACTTCTACAGTGTTTACAACCTCTGTAATCAATTCTAAGCCATTTGTTAAGCACCTGTTAGTGTTGGCACGCTTACCAGGGATTCAATTATTATATTTTGATCGATACTAGGTATATTAGTTCAATAAAATTTTCTGTAGTTAATATTTACCGAAAAACGTGCTTTTTAGACGATTTAACGCACCTTAACACTAAACTATTGAACTTGAATTTTTTGGATGCAAAAAATTTAATATAGCAGCTTTAAATGGCTAACTAAGCTCCAAATGCACTATTACACCTTTTACAATCTCTGCAACTTTAAGCCAGTGTTTGAGCACCTGTTAGTGTTGGCACGCTTACCAGGGATAAAATTATTATATTTTGCACGATACTAGGTATAATATTAGTACAATAAAATTTTCTGTAGTTAAATATTTTGAAAAAAGTGGCTTTCACACGTTTTAAACCATCTTAATTCTAAACTATTGAACTTGAATTTTTTGGTTGCAGAAAAATTTAATATAGGAGCTTTATACGGCTAACTAAACTCTAAGTGCACTCCTACAGCTTTTACAATATCTGCAAACAATTTTAAGTCAGTTTTTGAGCACTTGTTAGTGTTGGCACACTTATCAGGGATAAAATTATTATATATTGATCGATACTAGGTATAATAGTGTACAATACAATTTTCTGTAGTTAATATATATTGAAAGACGTGGTTTTCAGGCGTTTAAAGCACCCTAATACTAAACTATTAAACTTAAATTTTTTGGATGCAAAAAAAATTAATATAGGAGCTTTATATGGTTAACTAAGCTCCAAATGCTCTCCTACAGCTTTCACAATCTCTGCAATCAATTTTAAACCAGTTTTTGAGCACCTGTTAGTGTTGGCACTCTTACCAGGGATAAAATTATTATATTTTGATTGATACTAGGTATAATAGTAGTACAATAAAATTTTCTGTAGTTAATATATATTGAAAGACGTGCTTTTCAGACGTTTAAAGCACCTTAATACTAAACTATTAAACTTGAATTTTTTGGATGCAGAAACATTTAATACAATAGCTTTATATTGCTAAATAAGCTCCAAAGACAACTTCTACAGTGTTTACAACCTCTGTAATCAATTCTAAGCCATTTGTTAAGCACCTGTTAGTGATGGCACGCTTACCAGGGATTCAATTATTATATTTTGATCGATACTAGGTATATTAGTTCAATAAAATTTTCTGTAGTTAATATTTACCGAAAAACTTGCTTTTTAGACGATTTAACGCACCTTAACACTAAACTATTGAACTTGAATTTTTTGGATGCAAAAAATTTAATATAGCAGCTTTAAATGGCTAACTAAGCTCCAAATGCACTATTACACCTTTTACAATCTCTGCAACTTTAAGCCAGTGTTTGAGCACCTGTTAGTGTTGGCACGCTTACCAGGGATAAAATTATTATATTTTGATCGATACTAGGTATAATATTAGTACAATAAAATTTTCTGTAGTTAAATATTTTGAAAAAAGTGGCTTTCACACCTTTTAAACCATCTTAATTCTAAACTATTGAACTTGAATTTTTTGGATGCGGAAAAATTTAATACAGTAGTTTTATATGGCTAAATAAGCTCCAAATACAATTCTACAGCGTTTACAATTTCTGTAATCAATTCTAAGCCAGTTGTTTAGCAAATGTTAGTATTGGCACGCTTACCAGGGATAAAATTATTATATTTTGATCGAAACTAGGAACTATAGTAGTAGAATAAAATTTTCTGTAGTTAATATATATTGAAAAACGTGGTTTTCAGACGGTTTAACAAACCTTAATGCTAAACTATTAAACTTGAATTTTTTGGATGCAGAAAAATTTAATTTAGCAATTTTGTTGGTTAATTAAACTCCAAATCCACTTCTACAGCTTTTATAAACTCTGCAACAATTCTAACTTAGTTGTTGAGCACCTGCTAGTGATGGCACACTTACCAGAGATAAAATTATTATATTTTGATAAAAACTAGGTATTATAGTAGTACAATAAAATTTTCTGTAGTTAATATTTATGTAAAACGTGCTTTTTAGACGTTTTAACGCACCTTAATACTAAACTATTGAATTTGAATTTTTTGGATGTAGAAAAATTTAATATAGCAGCTTTATATGGCTTACTAAGCTCTAAATGCACTCCTGCAGATTTTACAATCTCTGCAATCAATTTTAAGCCAGCTTTTGAGCACCTGTTAGTGTTGGCACGGTTACCAGGGATAAAATTATTATATTTTGACCGAAACTAGGTATTATAGTAGTACAATACAATTTTCTGTAGTTAATATATATTGAAAGACGTGGTTTTCAGGCGTTTAAAGCACCCTAATACTAAACTATTAAACTTGAATTTTTTGGATGCAAAAAAAAATTAATATAGGAGCTTTATATGGTTAACTAAGCTCCAAATGCTCTCCTACAGCTTTCACAATCTCTTCAATCAATTTTAAACCAGTTTTTGAGCACCTGTTAGTGTTGGCACTCTTACCAGGGATAAAATTATTATATTTTGATCGATACTAGGTATAATAGTAGTACAATAAAATTTTCTGTAGTTAATATATATTGAAAGACGTGCTTTTCAGACGTTTAAAGCACCTTAATACTAAACTATTAAACTTGAATTTTTTGGATGCAGAAACATTTAATACAATAGCTTTATATTGCTAAATAAGCTCCAAAGACAACTTCTACAGTGTTTACAACCTCTGTAATCAATTCTAAGCCATTTGTTAAGCACCTGTTAGTGTTGGCACGCTTACCAGGGATTCAATTATTATATTTTGATCGATACTAGGTATATTAGTTCAAATTTTCTGTAGTTAATATTTACCGAAAAACGTGCTTTTTAGACGATTTAACGCACCTTAACACTAAACTATTGAACTTGAATTTTTGGATGCAAAAAATTTAATATAGCAGCTTTAAATGGCTAACTAAGCTCCAAATGCACTATTACACCTTTTACAATCTCTGCAACTTTAAGCCAGTGTTTGAGCACCTGTTAGTGTTGGCACGCTTAGCAGGGATAAAATTATTATATTTTGCACGATACTAGGTATAATATTAGTACAATAAAATTTTCTGTAGTTAAATATTTTGAAAAAAGTGGCTTTCACACGTTTTAAACCATCTTAATTCTAAACTATTGAACTTGAATTTTTTGGTTGCAGAAAAATTTAATATAGGAGCTTTATACGGCTAACTAAACTCTAAGTGCACTCCTACAGCTTTTACAATATCTGCAAACAATTTTAAGTCAGTTTTTGAGCACTTGTTAGTGTTGGCACACTTATCAGGGATAAAATTATTATATATTGATCGATACTAGGTATAATAGTGTACAATACAATTTTCTGTAATTAATATATATTGAAAGACGTGGTTTTCAGGCGTTTAAAGCACCCTAATACTAAACTATTAAACTTGAATTTTTTGGATGCAAAAAAAATTAATATAGGAGCTTTATATGGTTAACTAAGCTCCAAATCGCGAGCTAACCCTTGAAATTGTTCTAAATATTGGCCAAGAACTTCCGGTTGCAGCATTTGTTGGATGGTTTCTCTGGCCGCTTGTACAGCACTTTCTTCTGCTGCCGCCTCCGCAACCTCCGTTTGCAACTGCTCATCGTATTCTTCTACTGGTTGACTCTCGGATAATACATGCGTAGGCAAAAATCGAGGTGTGGAGGTGTGTGATGGCCCCGGTGTGGAAGTGTATGATGATCCGGGAAGGAAAGAAACTTTGCCTGGGGTGTCTATCGCTCGCGGACGGGGCAAGATAGAGGGTGTGGATACTCTACGTTTAATGGTTATTGGCAAATAATCCGCTTTTGATTTGCCCACTGACGCGCCTTCTTGCTTTATAGTTGTTAGCAATTCGGCGAGCGGTTTGGAAAGGGGTTTGAATTGCTCCGCTAAAATCGTTTGGGATTGGGCAATGTCTGCTTTTAAAGCCGCGTATTTTCTTTTTACGGCTTTTCTAGTTTTAAGCAACTCCCTAGCCAAACGCTTATCCATCTTTCGTTTGTGGATGTCCGACAGCCACTGAGTCCTTTTAAAAACTGGTTTTAATTATATATTTTAAAGTAACAATCGAATCCTTTCCTATATCTTCCCAAATTCATTTCGCTATCTTTATCTATAACTAAAAATCCATAACTGTCGTTCCAACAATACGCGCATAAATCTTTAAACTGCTCAAAAGTCATGTCGACGTTTACGTGATCGTCGTGTATGTGTTTTAGATTGGTTTTGTCTTGTTGAAAAACTACAATAAGATTTGCGTTATCTCTAATAAGTTGTTTAGGAATAGACAAATACGTTTGGCACAGATAAAAACAATCGATATTTCTATGTCGTCCGAAACAAAAATAATCCCTAATTATGCTTTGACTATCGCAAACCACGTCGTCGAATATGATGACAGAATTAGGTTTTGCATCTTTAGGTTGTTCAATTACAGACCCATCGAGATATTCATACAACCCAATTTCTTTTATGGGTTTTAGAAGTTTCCTCAGGTACTGGTATTTTGGTTGATCCAGAGATTTACAATATAAATAAATGTTTTCGAATCGTAAACCGTTTGGATGTTCTAACAAGCTGATCATTATATTAGTTTTGCCGCAGTTAGATCTGCCAACAATAAGACATCTTTTACATCCTTCTCCCAATAACACGCTGTGTTTTCGATATTGTTGGGTTAACGCGCTAGCGTCGTGATTTACGATCGGTAGCGATTGACTCTGTTTCTCAATCTTAACTTTTCTCATTTTTTACCACCACCACCACCCGTGATGCGTACATTAAAAACTGAGCCCAACCTACCTAGTACCGAAATTATATAAGTAAAATTTCTTTAAAGTGTATGCAGTTGCGGTGCAACTATCGCGACGATCTTTACATAACATAGCACATTCTAAAATATCGGAACACCCCAAACAGCCGATTTTTATCGAAGGCTGAAGATTTGAAAAAATATCAAATCCCACTTCAACATACTTGTTGTGGTCCTGTTCCTCGCTTAACATGTACACAGTATTGTAAATCAGATGACTTTTACAGCTTTCCGGCCGTCTCGATTGGGTTTCTTCATCCACAAGGAGAGGAGATTTTCTATTTTTAGTTCTTTCTAGAAACTCCTCAATCTCCCCACTAACATTCATGCTGGTGCTTGAAGACGACGTCATCGTTGCGATGTGTCAACTGTGTCGTACCCAAATTGCTTCTTCCTTTCTTCCCAAAGTAGTCTCGCAAATAAGCAGTTGTTAGACCAACGAATATGTTCAGACAGCGGATCGTCACCTTCTTTCCAATCATGAACTACCACGTGACATACAAAGCACTCGACATAATCCTCGATATTAAAATAAAAAAATCCGGCGCGGGCTAGAGAAGCAGGTAACACCACACTGTTGACCCAGTTGGAATATGTAAGTAAACGTGTTTCAAATGGTAAAAGATTTAGTCTTATGTCTTCAATACACATTTCTATCTCTCAACGGCTGCGCACAGACTAAACTAAATAACAAGTTACAACAGGAAAAAACGTTTACTTTCTACCGGCTGTAGAGAACCACCTTTTCCCCTTCCACCCCTCTCACTCGGCGCAGCGAGATAAGGACCTTAAATGCCCAGTTATACAAAAATCTGATGGCCTTGAACCTTTCCTTCTAACTTGCGCATGGAGTCCCAAAACACTGATGTGACTTTTTACGCGGTTTCCACGATGACAGGATAATGAAGATGACACCTTGCAGTTTCACTTCCGGTTCTCACGCTCATCAAAATTTGTCAGCGCTGGAATAAATTAGCCTTAAATATACAAAAAAACCTGATGCGGGCCCCCCGGCGGATGGAGCTCTGCCCCTCGGGGTTGGTGTTGCACATGAGGGTCTGGCGACTGGGGCTCTGCCCCTGGGGTTGATGTTGCGCAATACCCAGAACATGTTACGCAATATCTTACCCGAAAATATATACTTGAACATGGGGGCCCCGGCGGCTCAAGGGGGCCCTACAATATGCCGGCTGCCTAACTTGAACATGGGGGTCCGGCGACTAGGGCTTTGCCCCTCGGGGCTGGTGCTGAGCATGCGGGCCCCACAATATGGCGGCTGGGGCTCTGCCCCCGGGGTTGATGTTGCGCAATACCCGGAACATGTTGCGCAATATCCAGAAGTGAAAGTCTGTGAGACTCTAATCGGTGACCTTGAAGTGGCCCAGAAGTCCTCCTTCCCCCACCACCCCGCCCCGCGCCGCGAGGTAAGGGTTGAACGATTTAAGTCATTAAGGACGTTTCTTATGACGCATACTGTATGTTACCAATCGGTGACCTTGAAGTGGCCCACTGTCAGACACCGAAAATTGGTGGCCCACTGTCAGACTCCCAAAAATTGGTTTGGGGTCAATTGAGGTCATTTTGTCGTAGAACCGGCCCATCTCTACTACTTAGCAGCATTATTTGAATTAGTAGAATTGGCAAATCATTAATATAAAGATATTCCGTATCTTACGGTGTCACATTCGATTTGTTGGAACCTAACAATTCAAAGTTGGTTGCGCTAAGACGCCGATGGAGTTAGATAAATTGTATTTTTTATTTACTATAAATCCTGCAAGTTTCCTGGCTCTCATTTCTATATTAATTTAGTTAAATTAATGGCTTCAAGGGCTTATTAGCTGCAATATTCAATTAATGGGCACCTCAAAAAGCAACCAAAGCAAACGGTGTCTGTTAGCAGCATTATTTGTATTAGTAGAATTGGCAAATCATTAATATAAAGATATTCCGTATATTACGGTGTCACATTCAATTTGTTGGAACCTAACAATTCAAAGTTGGTTGCGCTAAGACGCCGATGGAGTTAGATAAATTGTATTTTTTATTTACTATAAATCCTGCAAATTTCCTGGCTCTCATTTCTATATTAATTTAGTTAAATTAATGGCTTCAAGGGCTTATTAGATGCCATATTCAATTAATGGGAACCTCAAAAAGCAACCAAAGAAACGGTGTCTGTTAGCAGCATTATTTGTATTAGTAGAATTGGCAAATCATTAATATAAAGATATTCCGTATATTACGGTGTCACATTCGATTTGTTGGAACCTAACAATTCAAAGTTGGTTGCGCTAAGACGCCGATGGAGTTAGATAAATTGTATTTTTTATTTACTATAAATCCTGCAAGTTTCCTGGCTCTCATTTCTATATTAATTTAGTTAAATTAATGGCTTCAAGGGCTTATTAGCTGCCATATTCAATTAATGGGAACCTCAAAAAGCAACCAAAGAAACGGTGTCTGTTAGCAGCATTATTTGTATTAGTAGAATTGGCAAATCATTAATATAAAGATATTCCGTATATTACGGTGTCACATTCGATTTGTTGGAACCTAACAATTCAAAGTTGGTTGCGCTAAGACGCCGATGGAGTTAGATAAATTGTATTTTTTATTTACTATAAATCCTGCAAGTTTCCTGGCTCGCATTTCTATATTAATTTAGTTAAAATAATGGCTTCAGCAGCTTATTAGGTGCCATATTCAATTAATGGGAAGCTCAAAAAAGCATCCAAACCGAGCTGTGTCCGTTAACAGCATTATTTGTATTAGTAGAATTGGCAAATCATTAATATAAAGATATTCCGTATATTACGGTGTCACATTCAATTTGTTGGAACCAAACAATTCAAAGTTGGTTGCGCTAAGACGCCGATGGAGTTAGATAAATTGTATTTTTTATTCACTATAAATCCTGCAAGTTTCCTGGCTGTCATTTCTATATTAATTTAGTTAAATTAATGGCTTCAAAGGCTTATTAGCTGCAATATTCAATTAATGGGCACCTCAAAAAGCAACCAAAGCAAACGTTGTCTGTTAGCAGCATTATTTGTATTAGTAGAATTGGCAAATCATTAATATAAAGATATTCCGTATCTTACGGTGTCACATTCGATTTGTTGGAACCTAACAATTCAAAGTTGGTTGCGCTAAGACGCCGATGGAGTTAGATAAATTGTATTTTTTATTTACTATAAATCCTGCAAGTTTCCTGGCTCGCATTTCTATATTAATTTAGTTAAAATAATGGCTTCAGCAGCTTATTAGGTGCCATATTCAATTAATGGGAAGCTCAAAAAAGCAGCCAAACCGAGCTGTGTCCGTTAACAGCATTATTTGTATTAGTAGAATTGGCAAATCATTAATATAAACATATTCCGTATATTACGGTGTCACATTCAATTTGTTGGAACCTAACAATTCAAAGTTGGTTGCGCTAAGACGCCGATGGAGTTAGATAAATTGTATTTTTTATTTACTATAAATCCTGAAAGTTTCCTGGCTCTCATTTCTATATTAATTTAGTTAAATTAATGGCTTCAAGGGTTTATTAGCTGCAATATTCAATTAATGGGCACCTCAAAAAGCAACCAAAGCAAACGGTGTCTGTTAGCAGCATTATTTGTATTAGTAGAATTGGCAAATCATTAATATAAATATATTCCGTATATTAGGGTGTCACATTCAATTTGTTGGAACCTAACAATTCAAAGTTGGTTGCGCTAAGACGCCGATGGAGTTAGATAAATTGTATTTTTTATTTACTATAAATCCTGCAAGTTTCCTGGCTCTCATTTCTATATTAATTTAGTTAAATTAATGGCTTCAAGGGCTTATTAGCTGCCATATTCAATTAATGGGAACCTCAAAAAGCAACCAAAGCAAACGGTGTCTGTTAGCAGCATTATTTGTATTAGCAGAATTGGCAAATCATTAATATAAAGATATTCCGTATCTTACGGTATCACATTCAATTTGTTGGAACCTAACAATTCAAAGTTGGTTGCGCCAAGGCGCCGATGGAGTTAGATAAATTGTATTTTTTATTTACTATAAATCCTGCAAGTTTCCTGGCTCGCATTTCTATATTAATTTAGTTAAAATAATGGCTTCAGCAGCTTATTAGGTGATATATTCAATTAATGGAAAGCTCAAAAAAGCATCCAAACCGAGCTGTGTCCGTTAACAGCATTATTTGTATTAGTAGAATTGGCAAATCATTAATATAAAGATATTCCGTATATTACGGTGTCACATTCAATTTGTTGGAACCAAACAATTCAAAGTTGGTTGCGCTAAGACGCCGATGGAGTTAGATAAATTGTATTTTTTATTCACTATAAATCCAGCAAGTTTCCTGGCTGTCATTTCTATATTAATTTAGTTAAATTAATGGCTTCAAGGGCTTATTAGCTGCAATATTCAATTAATGGGCACCTCAAAAAGCAACCAAAGCAAACGTTGTCTGTTAGCAGCATTATTTGTATTAGTAGAATTGGCAAATCATTAATATAAAGATATTCCGTATCTTACGGTGTCACATTCGATTTGTTGGAACCTAACAATTCAAAGTTGGTTGCGCTAAGACGCCGATGGAGTTAGATAAATTGTATTTTTTATTTACTATAAATCCTGCAAATTTCCTGGCTCTCATTTCTATATTAATTTAGTTAAATTAATGGCTTCAAGGGCTTATTAGCTGCAATATTCAATTAATGGGCACCTCAAAAAGCAACCAAAGCAAACGGTGTCTGTTAGCAGCATTATTTGTATTAGTAGAATTGGCAAATCATTAATATAAAGATATTCCGTATATTACGGTGTCACATTCAATTTGTTGGAACCTAACAATTCAAAGTTGGTTGCGCTAAGACGCCGATGGAGTTAGATAAATTGTATTTTTTATTTACTATAAATCCTGCAAGTTTCCTGGCTCTCATTTCTATATTAATTTAGTTAAATTAATGGCTTCAAGGGCTTATTAGCTGCCATATTCAATTAATGGGAACCTCAAAAAGCAACCAAAGAAACGGTGTCTGTTAGCAGCATTATTTGTATTAGTAGAATTGGCAAATCATTAATATAAAGATATTCCGTATATTACGGTGTCACATTCGATTTGTTGGAACCTAACAATTCAAAGTTGGTTGCGCTAAGACGCCGATGGAGTTAGATAAATTGTATTTTTTATTTACTATAAATCCTGCAAGTTTCCTGGCTCGCATTTCTATATTAATTTAGTTAAAATAATGGCTTCAGCAGCTTATTAGGTGCCATATTCAATTAATGGGAAGCTCAAAAAAGCATCCAAACCGAGCTGTGTCCGTTAACAGCATTATTTGTATTAGTAGAATTGGCAAATCATTAATATAAAGATATTCCGTATATTACGGTGTCACATTCAATTTGTTGGAACCAAACAATTCAAAGTTGGTTGCGCTAAGACGCCGATGGAGTTAGATAAATTGTATTTTTTATTCACTATAAATCCTGCAAGTTTCCTGGCTGTCATTTCTATATTAATTTAGTTAAATTAATGGCTTCAAAGGCTTATTAGCTCCAATATTCAATTAATGGGCACCTCAAAAAGCAACCAAAGCAAACGTTGTCTGTTAGCAGCATTATTTGTATTAGTAGAATTGGCAAATCATTAATATAAAGATATTCCGTATCTTACGGTGTCACATTCGATTTGTTGGAACCTAACAATTCAAAGTTGGTTGCGCTAAGACGCCGATGGAGTTAGATAAATTGTATTTTTTATTTACTATAAATCCTGCAAGTTTCCTGGCTCGCATTTCTATATTAATTTAGTTAAAATAATGGCTTCACCAGCTTATTAGGTGCCATATTCAATTAATGGGAAGCTCAAAAAAGCAGCCAAACCGAGCTGTATCCGTTAACAGCATTATTTGTATTAGTAGAATTGGCAAATCATTAATATAAAGATATTCCGTATATTAGGGTGTCACATTCAATTTGTTGGAACCTAACAATTCAAAGTTGGTTGCGCTAAGACGCCGATGGAGTTAGATAAATTGTATTTTTTATTTACTATAAATCCTGCAAGTTTCCTGGCTCTCATTTCTATATTAATTTAGTTAAATTAATGGCTTCAAGGGCTTATTAGCTGCCATATTCAATTAATGGGAACCTCAAAAAGCAACCAAAGCAAACGTTGTCTGTTAGCAGCATTATTTGTATTAGTAGAATTGGCAAATCATTAATATAAAGATATTCCGTATCTTACGGTGTCACATTCGATTTGTTGGAACCTAACAATTCAAAGTTGGTTGCGCTAAGACGCCGATGGAGTTAGATAAATTGTATTTTTTATTTACTATAAATCCTGCAAGTTTCCTGGCTCGCATTTCTATATTAATTTAGTTAAAATAATGGCTTCAGCAGCTTATTAGGTGCCATATTCAATTAATGGGAAGCTAAAAAAAGCAGACAAACCGAGCTGTGTCTGTTAACAGCATTATTTGTATTAGTAGAATTGGCAAATCATTAATATAAAGATATACCGTATATTACGGTGTCACATTCGATTTGTTGGAACCTAACAATTCAAAGTTAGTTGCGCTAAGACGCCGATGGAGTTAGATAAATTGTATTTTTTATTTACTATAAATCCTGCAAGTTTCCTGGCTCGCATTTCTATATAAATTTAGTTAAAATAATGGCTTCAGTAGTTTATTAGGTGCCATATTCAATTAGTTGGAAGCTCAAAAAAGCAGCCAATCCGAACTGTGTCTGTTAACAACATTATTTGTATTAGTAGAATTGGCAAATCATTAATATAAAGATATTCCGTATCTTACGGTGTCACATTCGATTTGTTGGTACCTAACAATTCAAAGTTGGTTGCGCTAAGACGCCGATGGAGTTAGATAAATTGTATTTTTTATTTACTATAAATCCTGCAAGTTTCCTGGCTAACATTTCTATATAAATTTAGTTAAAATAATGGCTTCAGTAGTTTATTAGGTGCCATATTCAATTAGTTGGAAGCTCAAAAAAGCAGCCAATCCGAACTGTGTCTGTTAACAACATTATTTGTATTAGTAGAATTGGCAAATCATTAATATAAAGATATTCCGTATCTTACGGTGTCACATTCGATTTGTTGGAACCTAACAATTCAAAGTTGGTTGCGCTAAGACGCCGATGGAGTTAGATAAATTGTATTTTTTATTTACTATAAATCCTGCAAGTTTCCTGGCTCGATTTGTATATAAATTTAGTTAAAATAATGGCTTCAGTAGTTTATTAGGTGCCATATTCAATTAGTTGGAAGCTCAAAAAAGCAGCCAATCCGAACTGTGTCTGTTAACAACATTATTTGTATTAGTAGAATTGGCAAATCATTAATATAAAGATATTCCGTATATTACGGTGTCACATTCGATTTGTTGGAACCTAACAATTCAAAGTTGGTTGCCCTAAGACGTCGATGGAGTTAGATAAATTGTATTTTTTATTTACTATAAATCCTGCAAGTTTCCTGGCTCTCATTTCTATATTAATTTAGTTAAATTAATGGCTTGAAGGGCTTATTAGCTGCCATATTCAATTAATGGGAACCTCAAAAAGCAACCAAAGCAAACGGTGTCTGTTAGCAGCATTATTTGTATTAGCAGAATTGGCAAATCATTAATATAAAGATATTCCGTATATTACGGTGTCACATTCGATTTGTTGGAACCTAACAATTCAAAGTTGGTTGCGCTAAGACGCCGATGGAGTTAGATAAATTGTATTTTTTATTTACTATAAATCCTGCAAGTTTCCTGGCTCGCATTTCTATATTAATTTAGTTAAAATAATGGCTTCAGCAGCTTATTAGGTGCCATATTCAATTAATGGGAAGCTCAAAAAAGCAGCCAAACCGAGCTGTGTCCGTTAACAGCATTATTTGTATTAGTAGAATTGGCAAATCATTAATATAAAGATATTCCGTATATTACGGTGTCACATTCAATTTGTTGGAACCTAACAATTCAAAGTTGGTTGCGCTAAGACGCCGATGGAGTTAGATAAATTGTATTTTTTATTCACTATAAATCCTGCAAGTTTCCTGGCTGTCATTTCTATATTAATTTAGTTAAATTAATGGCGTCAAGGGCTTATTAGCTGCAATATTCAATTAATGGGCACCTAAAAAAGCAACCAAAGCAAACGTTGTCTGTTAGCAGCATTATTTGTATTAGTAGAATTGGCAAATCATTAATATAAAGATATTCCGTATCTTACGGTGTCACATTCGATTTGTTGGAACCTAACAATTCAAAGTTGGTTGCGCTAAAACGCCGATGAAGTTAGATAAATTGTATTTTTTATTTACTATAAATCCTGCAAGTTTCCTGGCTCGCATTTCTATATAAATTTAGTTAAAATAATGGCTTCAGTAGTTTATTAGGTGCCATATTCAATTAGTTGGAAGCTCAAAAAAGCAGCCAATCCGAACTGTGTCTGTTAACAACATTATTTGTATTAGTAGAATTGGCAAATCGTTAATATAAAGATATTCCGTATGTTACGGTGTCACATTCGATTTGTTGGAACCTAACAATTCAAAGTTGGTTGCGCTAAGACGCCGATGGAGTTAGATAAATTGTATTTTTTATTTACTATAAATCCTGCAAGTTTCCTGGCTCGCATTTCTATATAAATTTAGTTAAAATAATGGCTTCAGTAGTTTATTAGGTGCCATATTCAATTAGTTGGAAGCTCAAGAAAGCAGCCAATCCGAACTGTGTCTGTTAACAACATTATTTGTATTAGTAGAATTGGCAAATCATTAATATAAAGATATTCCGTATATTACGGTGTCACATTCCATTTGTTGGAACCTAACAATTCAAAGTTGGTTGCGCTAAGACGCCGATGGAGTTAGATAAATTGTATTTTTTATTTACTATAAATCCTGCAAGTTTCCTGGCTCGCATTTCTATATAAATTTAGTTAAAATAATGGCTTCAGTAGTTTATTAGGTGCCATATTCAATTAGTTGGAAGCTCAAAAAAGCAGCCAATCCGAACTGTGTCTGTTAACAACATTATTTGTATTAGTAGAATTGGCAAATCGTTAATATAAAGATATTCCGTATGTTACGGTGTCACATTCGATTTGTTGGAACCTAACAATTCAAAGTTGGTTGCGCTAAGACGCCGATGGAGTTAGATAAATTGTATTTTTTATTTACTATAAATCCTGCAAGTTTCCTGGCTCGCATTTCTATATAAATTTAGTTAAAATAATGGCTTCAGTAGTTTATTAGGTGCCATATTCAATTAGTTGGAAGCTCAAAAAAGCAGCCAATCCGAACTGTGTCTGTTAACAACATTATTTGTATTAGTAGAATTGGCAAATCGTTAATATAAAGATATTCCGTATGTTACGGTGTCACATTCGATTTGTTGGAACCTAACAATTCAAAGTTGGTTGCGCTAAGACGCCGATGGAGTTAGATAAATTGTATTTTTTATTTACTATAAATCCTGCAAGTTTCCTGGCTCGCATTTCTATATAAATTTAGTTAAAATAATGGCTTCAGTAGTTTATTAGGTGCCATATTCAATTAGTTGGAAGCTCAAGAAAGCAGCCAATCCGAACTGTGTCTGTTAACAACATTATTTGTATTAGTAGAATTGGCAAATCATTAATATAAAGATATTCCGTATATTACGGTGTCACATTCCATTTGTTGGAACCTAACAATTCAAAGTTGGTTGCGCTAAGACGCCGATGGAGTTAGATAAATTGTATTTTTTATTTACTATAAATCCTGCAAGTTTCCTGGCTCGCATTTCTATATAAATTTAGTTAAAATAATGGCTTCAGTAGTTTATTAGGTGCCATATTCAATTAGTTGGAAGCTCAAAAAAGCAGCCAATCCGAACTGTGTCTGTTAACAACATTATTTGTATTAGTAGAATTGGCAAATCATTAATATAAAGATATTCCGTATATTACGGTGTCACATTCGATTTGTTGGAACCTAACAATTCAAAGTTGGTTGCCCTAAGGTGCCGATGGTGTTAGATAAATTGAATTTTTTATTTACTATAAATCCTGCAAGTTTTCTGGCTCGCATTTCTATATAAATTTAGTTAAAATAATGGCTTCAGTAGTTTATTAGGTGCCATATTCAATTAGTTGGAAGCTCAAAAAAGCAGCCAATCCGAACTGTGTCTGTTAACAACATTATTTGTATTAGTAGAATTGGCAAATCATTAATATAAAGATATTCCGTATATTACGGTGTCACATTCGATTTGTTGGAACCTAACAATTCAAAGTTGGTTGCGCTAAGACGCCGATGGAGTTAGATAAATTGTATTTTTTATTTACTATAAATCCTGCAAGTTTCCTGGCTCTCATTTCTATATTAATTTAGTTAAATTAATGGCTTCAAGGGCTTATTAGCTGCAATATTCAATTAATGGGCACCTCAAAAAGCAACCAAAGCAAACGGTGTCTGTTAGCAGCATTATTTGTATTAGTAGAATTGGCAAATCATTAATATAAAGATATTCGGTATATTACGGTGTCACATTCAATTTGTTGGAACCTAACAATTCAAAGTTGGTTGCGCTAAGACGCCGATGGAGTTAGATAAATTGTATTTTTTATTTACTATAAATCCTGCAAGTTTCCTGGCTCTCATTTCTATATTAATTTAGTTAAATTAATGGCTTCAAGGGCTTATTAGCTGCCATATTCAATTAATGGGAACCTCAAAAAGCAACCAAAGAAACGGTGTCTGTTAGCAGCATTATTTGTATTAGTAGAATTGGCAAATCATTAATATAAAGATATTCCGTATATTACGGTGTCACATTCGATTTGTTGGAACCTAACAATTCAAAGTTGGTTGCGCTAAGACGCCGATGGAGTTAGATAAATTGTATTTTTTATTTACTATAAATCCTGCAAGTTTCCTGGCTCGCATTTCTATATTAATTTAGTTAAAATAATGGCTTCAGTAGTTTATTAGGTGCCATATTCAATTAGTTGGAAGCTCAAAAAAGCAGCCAATCCGAACTGTGTCTGTTAACAACATTATTTGTATTAGTAGAATTGGCAAATCATTAATATAAAGATATTCCGTATATTACGGTGTCACATTCGATTTGTTGGAACCTAACAATTCAAAGTTGGTTGCCCTAAGATGCCGATGGTGTTAGATAAATTGAATTTTTTATTTACTATAAATCCTGCAAGTTTTCTGGATCGCATTTCTATATAAATTTAGTTAAAATAATGGCTTCAGTAGTTTATTAGGTGCCATATTCAATTAGTTGGAAGCACAAAAAAGCAGCCAATCCGAACTGTGTCTGTTAACAACATTATTTGTACTGGTAGAATTGGCAAATCATTAATATAAAGATATTCCGTATATTATGGTGTCACATTCAATTTGTTGGAACCTAACAATTCAAAGTTGGTTGCGCTAAGACGTCGATGGAGTTAGATAAATTGTATTTTTTATTTACTATAAATCCTGCAAGTTTCCTGGCTCTCATTTCTATATTAATTTAGTTAAATTAATGGCTTGAAGGGCTTATTAGCTGCCATATTCAATTAATGGGAACCTCAAAAAGCAACCAAAGCAAACGGTGTCTGTTAGCAGCATTATTTGTATTAGCAGAATTGGCAAATCATTAATATAAAGATATTCCGTATATTACGGTGTCACATTCGATTTGTTGGAACCTAACAATTCAAAGTTGGTTGCGCTAAGACGCCGATGGAGTTAGATAAATTGTATTTTTTATTTACTATAAATCCTGCAAGTTTCCTGGCTCGCATTTCTATATTAATTTAGTTAAAATAATGGCTTCAGCAGCTTATTAGGTGCCATATTCAATTAATGGGAAGCTCAAAAAAGCAGCCAAACCGAGCTGTGTCCGTTAACAGCATTATTTGTATTAGTAGAATTGGCAAATCATTAATATAAAGATATTCCGTATATTACGGTGTCACATTCAATTTGTTGGAACCTAACAATTCAAAGTTGGTTGCGCTAAGACGCCGATGGAGTTAGATAAATTGTATTTTTTATTCACTATAAATCCTGCAAGTTTCCTGGCTGTCATTTCTATATTAATTTAGTTAAATTAATGGCGTCAAGGGCTTATTAGCTGCAATATTCAATTAATGGGCACCTCAAAAAGCAACCAAAGCAAACGTTGTCTGTTAGCAGCATTATTTGTATTAGTAGAATTGGCAAATCATTAATATAAAGATATTCCGTATCTTACGGTGTCACATTCGATTTGTTGGAACCTAACAATTCAAAGTTGGTTGCGCTAAAACGCCGATGAAGTTAGATAAATTGTATTTTTTATTTACTATAAATCCTGCAAGTTTCCTGGCTCGCATTTCTATATAAATTTAGTTAAAATAATGGCTTCAGTAGTTTATTAGGTGCCATATTCAATTAGTTGGAAGCTCAAAAAAGCAGCCAATCCGAACTGTGTCTGTTAACAACATTATTTGTATTAGTAGAATTGGCAAATCGTTAATATAAAGATATTCCGTATGTTACGGTGTCACATTCGATTTGTTGGAACCTAACAATTCAAAGTTGGTTGCGCTAAGACGCCGATGGAGTTAGATAAATTGTATTTTTTATTTACTATAAATCCTGCAAGTTTCCTGGCTCGCATTTCTATATAAATTTAGTTAAAATAATGGCTTCAGTAGTTTATTAGGTGCCATATTCAATTAGTTGGAAGCTCAAAAAAGCAGCCAATCCGAACTGTGTCTGTTAACAACATTATTTGTATTAGTAGAATTGGCAAATCATTAATATAAAGATATTCCGTATATTACGGTGTCACATTCCATTTGTTGGAACCTAACAATTCAAAGTTGGTTGCGCTAAGACGCCGATGGAGTTAGATAAATTGTATTTTTTATTTACTATAAATCCTGCAAGTTTCCTGGCTCGCACTTCTATATAAATTTAGTTAAAATAATGGCTTCAGTAGTTTATTAGGTGCCATATTCAATTAGTTGGAAGCTCAAAAAAGCAGCCAATCCGAACTGTGTCTGTTAACAACATTATTTGTATTAGTAGAATTGGCAAATCATTAATATAAAGATATTCCGTATATTACGGTGTCACATTCGATTTGTTGGAACCTAACAATTCAAAGTTGGTTGCCCTAAGGTGCCGATGGTGTTAGATAAATTGAATTTTTTATTTACTATAAATCCTGCAAGTTTTCTGGCTCGCATTTCTATATAAATTTAGTTAAAATAATGGCTTCAGTAGTTTATTAGGTGCCATATTCAATTAGTTGGAAGCTCAAAAAAGCAGCCAATCCGAACTGTGTCTGTTAACAACATTATTTGTATTAGTAGAATTGGCAAATCATTAATATAAAGATATTCCGTATATTACGGTGTCACATTCGATTTGTTGGAACCTAACAATTCAAAGTTGGTTGCGCTAAGACGCCGATGGAGTTAGATAAATTGAATTTTTTATTTACTATAAATCCTGCAAGTTTCCTGGCTCTCATTTCTATATTAATTTAGTTAAATTAATGGCTTCAAGGGCTTATTAGCTGCAATATTCAATTAATGGGCACCTCAAAAAGCAACCAAAGCAAACGGTGTCTGTTAGCAGCATTATTTGTATTAGTAGAATTGGCAAATCATTAATATAAAGATATTCCGTATATTACGGTGTCACATTCAATTTGTTGGAACCTAACAATTCAAAGTTGGTTGCGCTAAGACGCCGATGGAGTTAGATAAATTGTATTTTTTATTTACTATAAATCCTGCAAGTTTCCTGGCTCTCATTTCTATATTAATTTAGTTAAATTAATGGCTTCAAGGGCTTATTAGCTGCCATATTCAATTAATGGGAACCTCAAAAAGCAACCAAAGAAACGGTGTCTGTTAGCAGCATTATTTGTATTAGTAGAATTGGCAAATCATTAATATAAAGATATTCCGTATATTACGGTGTCACATTCGATTTGTTGGAACCTAACAATTCAAAGTTGGTTGCGCTAAGACGCCGATGGAGTTAGATAAATTGTATTTTTTATTTACTATAAATCCTGCAAGTTTCCTGGCTCGCATTTCTATATTAATTTAGTTAAAATAATGGCTTCAGCAGCTTATTAGGTGCCATATTCAATTAATGGGAAGCTCAAAAAAGCATCCAAACCGAGCTGTGTCCGTTAACAGCATTATTTGTATTAGTAGAATTGGCAAATCATTAATATAAAGATATTCCGTATATTACGGTGTCACATTCAATTTGTTGGAACCAAACAATTCAAAGTTGGTTGCGCTAAGACGCCGATGGAGTTAGATAAATTGTATTTTTTATTCACTATAAATCCTGCAAGTTTCCTGGCTGTCATTTCTATATTAATTTATTTAAATTAATGGCTTCAAAGGCTTATTAGCTGCAATATTCAATTAATGGGCACCTCAAAAAGCAACCAAAGCAAACGTTGTCTGTTAGCAGCATTATTTGTATTAGTAGAATTGGCAAATCATTAATATAAAGATATTCCGTATCTTACGGTGTCACATTCGATTTGTTGGAACCTAACAATTCAAAGTTGGTTGCGCTAAGACGCCGATGGAGTTAGATAAATTGTATTTTTTATTTACTATAAATCCTGCAAGTTTCCTGGCTCGCATTTCTATATTAATTTAGTTAAAATAATGGCTTCAGCAGCTTATTAGGTGCCATATTCAATTAATGGGAAGCTCAAAAAAGCAGCCAAACCGAGCTGTGTCCGTTAACAGCATTATTTGTATTAGTAGAATTGGCAAATCATTAATATAAACATATTCCGTATATTACGGTGTCACATTCAATTTGTTGGAACCTAACAATTCAAAGTTGGTTGCGCTAAGACGCCGATGGAGTTAGATAAATTGTATTTTTTATTTACTATAAATCCTGCAAGTTTCCTGGCTCTCATTTCTATATTAATTTAGTTAAATTAATGGCTTCAAGGGCTTATTAGCTGCCATATTCAATTAATGGGAACCTCAAAAAGCAACCAAAGCAAACGTTGTCTGTTAGCAGCATTATTTGTATTAGTAGAATTGGCAAATCATTAATATAAAGATATTCCGTATCTTACGGTGTCACATTCGATTTGTTGGAACCTAACAATTCAAAGTTGGTTGCGCTAAGACGCCGATGGAGTTAGATAAATTGTATTTTTTATTTACTATAAATCCTGCAAGTTTCCTGGCTCGCATTTCTATATTAATTTAGTTAAAATAATGGCTTCAGCAGCTTATTAGGTGCCATATTCAATTAATGGGAAGCTAAAAAAAGCAGACAAACCGAGCTGTGTCTGTTAACAGCATTATTTGTATTAGTAGAATTGGCAAATCATTAATATAAAGATATTCCGTATCTTACGGTGTCACATTCGATTTGTTGGAACCTAACAATTCAAAGTTAGTTGCGCTAAGACTCCGATGGAGTTAGATAAATTGTATTTTTTATTTACTATAAATCCTGCAAGTTTCCTGGCTCGCATTTCTATATAAATTTAGTTAAAATAATGGCTTCAGTAGTTTATTAGGTGCCATATTCAATTAGTTGGAAGCTCAAAAAAGCAGCCAATCCGAACTGTGTCTGTTAACAACATTATTTGTATTAGTAGAATTGGCAAATCATTAATATAAAGATATTCCGTATCTTACGGTGTCACATTCGATTTGTTGGTACCTAACAATTCAAAGTTGGTTGCGCTAAGACGCCGATGGAGTTAGATAAATTGTATTTTTTATTTACTATAAATCCTGCAAGTTTCCTGGCTAACATTTCTATATAAATTTAGTTAAAATAATGGCTTCAGTAGTTTATTAGGTGCCATATTCAATTAGTTGGAAGCTCAAAAAAGCAGCCAATCCGAACTGTGTCTGTTAACAACATTATTTGTATTAGTAGAATTGGCAAATCATTAATATAAAGATATTCCGTATCTTACGGTGTCACATTCGATTTGTTGGAACCTAACAATTCAAAGTTGGTTGCGCTAAGACGCCGATGGAGTTAGATAAATTGTATTTTTTATTTACTATAAATCCTGCAAGTTTCCTGGCTCGATTTCTATATAAATTTAGTTAAAATAATGGCTTCAGTAGTTTATTAGGTGCCATATTCAATTAGTTGGAAGCTCAAAAAAGCAGCCAATCCGAACTGTGTCTGTTAACAACATTATTTGTATTAGTAGAATTGGCAAATCATTAATATAAAGATATTCCGTATATTACGGTGTCACATTCGATTTGTTGGAACCTAACAATTCAAAGTTGGTTGCCCTAAGATGCCGATGGTGTTAGATAAATTGAATTTTTTATTTACTATAAATCCTGCAAGTTTTCTGGATCGCATTTCTATATAAATTTAGTTAAAATAATGGCTTCAGTAGTTTATTAGGTGCCATATTCAATTAGTTGGAAGCACAAAAAAGCAGCCAATCCGAACTGTGTCTGTTAACAACATTATTTGTATTAGTAGAATTGGCAAATCATTAATATAAAGATATTCCGTATATTATGGTGTCACATTCAATTTGTTGGAACCTAACAATTCAAAGTTGGTTGCGCTAAGACGTCGATGGAGTTAGATAAATTGTATTTTTTATTTACTATAAATCCTGCAAGTTTCCTGGCTCTCATTTCTATATTAATTTAGTTAAATTAATGGCTTGAAGGGCTTATTAGCTGCCATATTCAATTAATGGGAACCTCAAAAAGCAACCAAAGCAAACGGTGTCTGTTAGCAGCATTATTTGTATTAGCAGAATTGGCAAATCATTAATATAAAGATATTCCGTATATTACGGTGTCACATTCGATTTGTTGGAACCTAACAATTCAAAGTTGGTTGCGCTAAGACGCCGATGGAGTTAGATAAATTGTATTTTTTATTTACTATAAATCCTGCAAGTTTCCTGGCTCGCATTTCTATATTAATTTAGTTAAAATAATGGCTTCAGCAGCTTATTAGGTGCCATATTCAATTAATGGGAAGCTCAAAAAAGCAGCCAAACCGAGCTGTGTCCGTTAACAGCATTATTTGTATTAGTAGAATTGGCAAATCATTAATATAAAGATATTCCGTATCTTACGGTGTCACATTCGATTTGTTGGAACCTAACAATTCAAAGTTGGTTGCGCTAAGACGCCGATGGAGTTAGATAAATTGTATTTTTTATTTACTATAAATCCTGCAAGTTTCCTGGCTCGCATTTCTATATTAATTTAGTTAAAATAATGGCTTCAGCAGCTTATTAGGTGCCATATTCAATTAATGGGAAGCTCAAAAAAGCAGCCAAACCGAGCTGTGTCCGTTAACAGCATTATTTGTATTAGTAGAATTGGCAAATCATTAATATAAACATATTCCGTATATTACGGTGTCACATTCAATTTGTTGGAACCTAACAATTCAAAGTTGGTTGCGCTAAGACGCCGATGGAGTTAGATAAATTGTATTTTTTATTTACTATAAATCCTGCAAGTTTCCTGGCTCTCATTTCTATATTAATTTAGTTAAATTAATGGCTTCAAGGGCTTATTAGCTGCAATATTCAATTAATGGGCACCTCAAAAAGCAACCAAAGCAAACGGTGTCTGTTAGCAGCATTATTTGTATTAGTAGAATTGGCAAATCATTAATATAAAGATATTCCGTATATTAGGGTGTCACATTCAATTTGTTGGAACCTAACAATTCAAAGTTGGTTGCGCTAAGACGCCGATGGAGTTAGATAAATTGTATTTTTTATTTACTATAAATCCTGCAAGTTTCCTGGCTCGCATTTCTATATTAATTTAGTTAAAATAATGGCTTCAGCAGCTTATTAGGTGCCATATTCAATTAATGGGAAGCTCAAAAAAGCAGCCAAACCGAGCTGTGTCCGTTAACAGCATTATTTGTATTAGTAGAATTGGCAAATCATTAATATAAACATATTCCGTATATTACGGTGTCACATTCAATTTGTTGGAACCTAACAATTCAAAGTTGGTTGCGCTAAGACGCCGATGGAGTTAGATAAATTGTATTTTTTATTTACTATAAATCCTGCAAGTTTCCTGGCTCTCATTTCTATATAAATTTAGTTAAAATAATGGCTTCAGTAGTTTATTAGGTGCCATATTCAATTAGTTGGAAGCTCAAAAAAGCAGCCAATCCGAACTGTGTCTGTTAACAACATTATTTGTATTAGTAGAATTGGCAAATCATTAATATAAAGATATTCCGTATATTACGGTGTCACATTCGATTTGTTGGAACCTAACAATTCAAAGTTGGTTGCCCTAAGGTGCCGATGGTGTTAGATAAATTGAATTTTTTATTTACTATAAATCCTGCAAGTTTTCTGGCTCGCATTTCTATATAAATTTAGTTAAAATAATGGCTTCAGTAGTTTATTAGGTGCCATATTCAATTAGTTGGAAGCTCAAAAAAGCAGCCAATCCGAACTGTGTCTGTTAACAACATTATTTGTATTAGTAGAATTGGCAAATCATTAATATAAAGATATTCCGTATATTACGGTGTCACATTCGATTTGTTGGAACCTAACAATTCAAAGTTGGTTGCGCTAAGACGCCGATGGAGTTAGATAAATTGTATTTTTTATTTACTATAAATCCTGCAAGTTTCCTGGCTCTCATTTCTATATTAATTTAGTTAAATTAATGGCTTCAAGGGCTTATTAGCTGCAATATTCAATTAATGGGCACCTCAAAAAGCAACCAAAGCAAACGGTGTCTGTTAGCAGCATTATTTGTATTAGTAGAATTGGCAAATCATTAATATAAAGATATTCCGTATATTACGGTGTCACATTCAATTTGTTGGAACCTAACAATTCAAAGTTGGTTGCGCTAAGACGCCGATGGAGTTAGATAAATTGTATTTTTTATTTACTATAAATCCTGCAAGTTTCCTGGCTCTCATTTCTATATTAATTTAGTTAAATTAATGGCTTCAAGGGCTTATTAGCTGCCATATTCAATTAATGGGAACCTCAAAAAGCAACCAAAGAAACGGTGTCTGTTAGCAGCATTATTTGTATTAGTAGAATTGGCAAATCATTAATATAAAGATATTCCGTATATTACGGTGTCACATTCGATTTGTTGGAACCTAACAATTCAAAGTTGGTTGCGCTAAGACGCCGATGGAGTTAGATAAATTGTATTTTTTATTTACTATAAATCCTGCAAGTTTCCTGGCTCGCATTTCTATATTAATTTAGTTAAAATAATGGCTTCAGCAGCTTATTAGGTGCCATATTCAATTAATGGGAAGCTCAAAAAAGCATCCAAACCGAGCTGTGTCCGTTAACAGCATTATTTGTATTAGTAGAATTGGCAAATCATTAATATAAAGATATTCCGTATATTACGGTGTCACATTCAATTTGTGGAACCAAACAATTCAAAGTTGGTTGCGCTAAGACGCCGATGGAGTTAGATAAATTGTATTTTTTATTCACTATAAATCCTGCAAGTTTCCTGGCTGTCATTTCTATATTAATTTAGTTAAATTAATGGCTTCAAAGGCTTATTAGCTGCAATATTCAATTAATGGGCACCTCAAAAAGCAACCAAAGCAAACGTTGTCTGTTAGCAGCATTATTTGTATTAGTAGAATTGGCAAATCATTAATATAAAGATATTCCGTATCTTACGGTGTCACATTCGATTTGTTGGAACCTAACAATTCAAAGTTGGTTGCGCTAAGACGCCGATGGAGTTAGATAAATTGTATTTTTTATTTACTATAAATCCTGCAAGTTTCCTGGCTCGCATTTCTATATTAATTTAGTTAAAATAATGGCTTCAGCAGCTTATTAGGTGCCATATTCAATTAATGGGAAGCTCAAAAAAGCAGCCAAACCGAGCTGTGTCCGTTAACAGCATTATTTGTATTAGTAGAATTGGCAAATCATTAATATAAACATATTCCGTATATTACGGTGTCACATTCAATTTGTTGGAACCTAACAATTCAAAGTTGGTTGCGCTAAGACGCCGATGGAGTTAGATAAATTGTATTTTTTATTTACTATAAATCTGCAAGTTTCCTGGCTCTCATTTCTATATTAATTTAGTTAAATTAATGGCTTCAAGGGCTTATTAGCTGCCATATTCAATTAATGGGAACCTCAAAAAGCAACCAAAGCAAACGTTGTCTGTTAGCAGCATTATTTGTATTAGTAGAATTGGCAAATCATTAATATAAAGATATTCCGTATCTTACGGTGTCACATTCGATTTGTTGGAACCTAACAATTCAAAGTTGGTTGCGCTAAGACGCCGATGGAGTTAGATAAATTGTATTTTTTATTTACTATAAATCCTGCAAGTTTCCTGGCTCGCATTTCTATATTAATTTAGTTAAAATAATGGCTTCAGCAGCTTATTAGGTGCCATATTCAATTAATGGGAAGCTAAAAAAAGCAGACAAACCGAGCTGTGTCTGTTAACAGCATTATTTGTATTAGTAGAATTGGCAAATCATTAATATAAAGATATTCCGTATATTACGGTGTCACATTCGATTTGTTGGAACCTAACAATTCAAAGTTAGTTGCGCTAAGACTCCGATGGAGTTAGATAAATTGTATTTTTTATTTACTATAAATCCTGCAAGTTTCCTGGCTCGCATTTCTATATAAATTTAGTTAAAATAATGGCTTCAGTAGTTTATTAGGTGCCATATTCAATTAGTTGGAAGCTCAAAAAAGCAGCCAATCCGAACTGTGTCTGTTAACAACATTATTTGTATTAGTAGAATTGGCAAATCATTAATATAAAGATATTCCGTATCTTACGGTGTCACATTCGATTTGTTGGTACCTAACAATTCAAAGTTGGTTGCGCTAAGACGCCGATGGAGTTAGATAAATTGTATTTTTTATTTACTATAAATCCTGCAAGTTTCCTGGCTAACATTTCTATATAAATTTAGTTAAAATAATGGCTTCAGTAGTTTATTAGGTGCCATATTCAATTAGTTGGAAGCTCAAAAAAGCAGCCAATCCGAACTGTGTCTGTTAACAACATTATTTGTATTAGTAGAATTGGCAAATCATTAATATAAAGATATTCCGTATCTTACGGTGTCACATTCGATTTGTTGGAACCTAACAATTCAAAGTTGGTTGCGCTAAGACGCCGATGGAGTTAGATAAATTGTATTTTTTATTTACTATAAATCCTGCAAGTTTCCTGGCTCGATTTCTATATAAATTTAGTTAAAATAATGGCTTCAGTAGTTTATTAGGTGCCATATTCAATTAGTTGGAAGCTCAAAAAAGCAGCCAATCCGAACTGTGTCTGTTAACAACATTATTTGTATTAGTAGAATTGGCAAATCATTAATATAAAGATATTCCGTATATTACGGTGTCACATTCGATTTGTTGGAACCTAACAATTCAAAGTTGGTTGCCCTAAGATGCCGATGGTGTTAGATAAATTGAATTTTTTATTTACTATAAATCCTGCAAGTTTTCTGGATCGCATTTCTATATAAATTTAGTTAAAATAATGGCTTCAGTAGTTTATTAGGTGCCATATTCAATTAGTTGGAAGCACAAAAAAACAGCCAATCCGAACTGTGTCTGTTAACAACATTATTTGTATTAGTAGAATTGGCAAATCATTAATATAAAGATATTCCGTATATTATGGTGTCACATTCAATTTGTTGGAACCTAACAATTCAAAGTTGGTTGCGCTAAGACGTCGATGGAGTTAGATAAATTGTATTTTTTATTTACTATAAATCCTGCAAGTTTCCTGGCTCTCATTTCTATATTAATTTAGTTAAATTAATGGCTTGAAGGGCTTATTAGCTGCCATATTCAATTAATGGGAACCTCAAAAAGCAACCAAAGCAAACGGTGTCTGTTAGCAGCATTATTTGTATTAGCAGAATTGGCAAATCATTAATATAAAGATATTCCGTATATTACGGTGTCACATTCGATTTGTTGGAACCTAACAATTCAAAGTTGGTTGCGCTAAGACGCCGATGGAGTTAGATAAATTGTATTTTTTATTTACTATAAATCCTGCAAGTTTCCTGGCTCGCATTTCTATATTAATTTAGTTAAAATAATGGCTTCAGCAGCTTATTAGGTGCCATATTCAATTAATGGGAAGCTCAAAAAAGCAGCCAAACCGAGCTGTGTCCGTTAACAGCATTATTTGTATTAGTAGAATTGGCAAATCATTAATATAAAGATATTCCGTATCTTACGGTGTCACATTCGATTTGTTGGAACCTAACAATTCAAAGTTGGTTGCGCTAAGACGCCGATGGAGTTAGATAAATTGTATTTTTTATTTACTATAAATCCTGCAAGTTTCCTGGCTCGCATTTCTATATTAATTTAGTTAAAATAATGGCTTCAGCAGCTTATTAGGTGCCATATTCAATTAATGGGAAGCTCAAAAAAGCAGCCAAACCGAGCTGTGTCCGTTAACAGCATTATTTGTATTAGTAGAATTGGCAAATCATTAATATAAACATATTCCGTATATTACGGTGTCACATTCAATTTGTTGGAACCTAACAATTCAAAGTTGGTTGCGCTAAGACGCCGATGGAGTTAGATAAATTGTATTTTTTATTTACTATAAATCCTGCAAGTTTCCTGGCTCTCATTTCTATATTAATTTAGTTAAATTAATGGCTTCAAGGGCTTATTAGCTGCAATATTCAATTAATGGGCACCTCAAAAAGCAACCAAAGCAAACGGTGTCTGTTAGCAGCATTATTTGTATTAGTAGAATTGGCAAATCATTAATATAAAGATATTCCGTATATTAGGGTGTCACATTCAATTTGTTGGAACCTAACAATTCAAAGTTGGTTGCGCTAAGACGCCGATGGAGTTAGATAAATTGTATTTTTTATTTACTATAAATCCTGCAAGTTTCCTGGCTCGCATTTCTATATTAATTTAGTTAAAATAATGGCTTCAGCAGCTTATTAGGTGCCATATTCAATTAATGGGAAGCTCAAAAAAGCAGCCAAACCGAGCTGTGTCCGTTAACAGCATTATTTGTATTAGTAGAATTGGCAAATCATTAATATAAACATATTCCGTATATTACGGTGTCACATTCAATTTGTTGGAACCTAACAATTCAAAGTTGGTTGCGCTAAGACGCCGATGGAGTTAGATAAATTGTATTTTTTATTTACTATAAATCCTGCAAGTTTCCTGGCTCTCATTTCTATATTAATTTAGTTAAATTAATGGCTTCAAGGGCTTATTAGCTGCCATATTCAATTAATGGGAACCTCAAAAAGCAACCAAAGCAAACGTTGTCTGTTAGCAGCATTATTTGTATTAGTAGAATTGGCAAATCATTAATATAAAGATATTCCGTATCTTACGGTGTCACATTCGATTTGTTGGAACCTAACAATTCAAAGTTGGTTGCGCTAAGACGCCGATGGAGTTAGATAAATTGTATTTTTTATTTACTATAAATCCTGCAAGTTTCCTGGCTCGCATTTCTATATTAATTTAGTTAAAATAATGGCTTCAGCAGCTTATTAGGTGCCATATTCAATTAATGGGAAGCTAAAAAAAGCAGACAAACCGAGCTGTGTCTGTTAACAGCATTATTTGTATTAGTAGAATTGGCAAATCATTAATATAAAGATATTCCGTATATTACGGTGTCACATTCGATTTGTTGGAACCTAACAATTCAAAGTTAGTTGCGCTAAGACTCCGATGGAGTTAGATAAATTGTATTTTTTATTTACTATAAATCCTGCAAGTTTCCTGGCTCGCATTTCTATATAAATTTAGTTAAAATAATGGCTTCAGTAGTTTATTAGGTGCCATATTCAATTAGTTGGAAGCTCAAAAAAGCAGCCAATCCGAACTGTGTCTGTTAACAACATTATTTGTATTAGTAGAATTGGCAAATCATTAATATAAAGATATTCCGTATCTTACGGTGTCACATTCGATTTGTTGGTACCTAACAATTCAAAGTTGGTTGCGCTAAGACGCCGATGGAGTTAGATAAATTGTATTTTTTATTTACTATAAATCCTGCAAGTTTCCTGGCTAACATTTCTATATAAATTTAGTTAAAATAATGGCTTCAGTAGTTTATTAGGTGCCATATTCAATTAGTTGGAAGCTCAAAAAAGCAGCCAATCCGAACTGTGTCTGTTAACAACATTATTTGTATTAGTAGAATTGGCAAATCATTAATATAAAGATATTCCGTATCTTACGGTGTCACATTCGATTTGTTGGAACCTAACAATTCAAAGTTGGTTGCGCTAAGACGCCGATGGAGTTAGATAAATTGTATTTTTTATTTACTATAAATCCTGCAAGTTTCCTGGCTCGATTTCTATATAAATTTAGTTAAAATAATGGCTTCAGTAGTTTATTAGGTGCCATATTCAATTAGTTGGAAGCTCAAAAAAGCAGCCAATCCGAACTGTGTCTGTTAACAACATTATTTGTATTAGTAGAATTGGCAAATCATTAATATAAAGATATTCCGTATATTACGGTGTCACATTCGATTTGTTGGAACCTAACAATTCAAAGTTGGTTGCCCTAAGATGCCGATGGTGTTAGATAAATTGAATTTTTTATTTACTATAAATCCTGCAAGTTTTCTGGATCGCATTTCTATATAAATTTAGTTAAAATAATGGCTTCAGTAGTTTATTAGGTGCCATATTCAATTAGTTGGAAGCACAAAAAAGCAGCCAATCCGAACTGTGTCTGTTAACAACATTATTTGTATTAGTAGAATTGGCAAATCATTAATATAAAGATATTCCGTATATTATGGTGTCACATTCAATTTGTTGGAACCTAACAATTCAAAGTTGGTTGCGCTAAGACGTCGATGGAGTTAGATAAATTGTATTTTTTATTTACTATAAATCCTGCAAGTTTCCTGGCTCTCATTTCTATATTAATTTAGTTAAATTAATGGCTTGAAGGGCTTATTAGCTGCCATATTCAATTAATGGGAACCTCAAAAAGCAACCAAAGCAAACGGTGTCTGTTAGCAGCATTATTTGTATTAGCAGAATTGGCAAATCATTAATATAAAGATATTCCGTATATTACGGTGTCACATTCGATTTGTTGGAACCTAACAATTCAAAGTTGGTTGCGCTAAGACGCCGATGGAGTTAGATAAATTGTATTTTTTATTTACTATAAATCCTGCAAGTTTCCTGGCTCGCATTTCTATATTAATTTAGTTAAAATAATGGCTTCAGCAGCTTATTAGGTGCCATATTCAATTAATGGGAAGCTCAAAAAAGCAGCCAAACCGAGCTGTGTCCGTTAACAGCATTATTTGTATTAGTAGAATTGGCAAATCATTAATATAAAGATATTCCGTATCTTACGGTGTCACATTCGATTTGTTGGAACCTAACAATTCAAAGTTGGTTGCGCTAAGACGCCGATGGAGTTAGATAAATTGTATTTTTTATTTACTATAAATCCTGCAAGTTTCCTGGCTCGCATTTCTATATTAATTTAGTTAAAATAATGGCTTCAGCAGCTTATTAGGTGCCATATTCAATTAATGGGAAGCTCAAAAAAGCAGCCAAACCGAGCTGTGTCCGTTAACAGCATTATTTGTATTAGTAGAATTGGCAAATCATTAATATAAACATATTCCGTATATTACGGTGTCACATTCAATTTGTTGGAACCTAACAATTCAAAGTTGGTTGCGCTAAGACGCCGATGGAGTTAGATAAATTGTATTTTTTATTTACTATAAATCCTGCAAGTTTCCTGGCTCTCATTTCTATATTAATTTAGTTAAATTAATGGCTTCAAGGGCTTATTAGCTGCAATATTCAATTAATGGGCACCTCAAAAAGCAACCAAAGCAAACGGTGTCTGTTAGCAGCATTATTTGTATTAGTAGAATTGGCAAATCATTAATATAAAGATATTCCGTATATTAGGGTGTCACATTCAATTTGTTGGAACCTAACAATTCAAAGTTGGTTGCGCTAAGACGCCGATGGAGTTAGATAAATTGTATTTTTTATTTACTATAAATCCTGCAAGTTTCCTGGCTCTCATTTCTATATTAATTTAGTTAAATTAATGGCTTCAAGGGCTTATTAGCTGCCATATTCAATTAATGGGAACCTCAAAAAGCAACCAAAGCAAACGTTGTCTGTTAGCAGCATTATTTGTATTAGTAGAATTGGCAAATCATTAATATAAAGATATTCCGTATCTTACGGTGTCACATTCGATTTGCTGGAACCTAACAATTCAAAGTTGGTTGCGCTAAGACGCCGATGGAGTTAGATAAATTGTATTTTTTATTTACTATAAATCCTGCAAGTTTCCTGGCTCGCATTTCTATATTAATTTAGTTAAAATAATGGCTTCAGCAGCTTATTAGGTGCCATATTCAATTAATGGGAAGCTAAAAAAAGCAGACAAACCGAGCTGTGTCTGTTAACAGCATTATTTGTATTAGTAGAATTGGCAAATCATTAATATAAAGATATTCCGTATATTACGGTGTCACATTCGATTTGTTGGAACCTAACAATTCAAAGTTAGTTGCGCTAAGACTCCGATGGAGTTAGATAAATTGTATTTTTTATTTACTATAAATCCTGCAAGTTTCCTGGCTCGCATTTCTATATAAATTTAGTTAAAATAATGGCTTCAGTAGTTTATTAGGTGCCATATTCAATTAGTTGGAAGCTCAAAAAAGCAGCCAATCCGAACTGTGTCTGTTAACAACATTATTTGTATTAGTAGAATTGGCAAATCATTAATATAAAGATATTCCGTATCTTACGGTGTCACATTCGATTTGTTGGTACCTAACAATTCAAAGTTGGTTGCGCTAAGACGCCGATGGAGTTAGATAAATTGTATTTTTTATTTACTATAAATCCTGCAAGTTTCCTGGCTAACATTTCTATATAAATTTAGTTAAAATAATGGCTTCAGTAGTTTATTAGGTGCCATATTCAATTAGTTGGAAGCTCAAAAAAGCAGCCAATCCGAACTGTGTCTGTTAACAACATTATTTGTATTAGTAGAATTGGCAAATCATTAATATAAAGATATTCCGTATCTTACGGTGTCACATTCGATTTGTTGGAACCTAACAATTCAAAGTTGGTTGCGCTAAGACGCCGATGGAGTTAGATAAATTGTATTTTTTATTTACTATAAATCCTGCAAGTTTCCTGGCTCGATTTCTATATAAATTTAGTTAAAATAATGGCTTCAGTAGTTTATTAGGTGCCATATTCAATTAGTTGGAAGCTCAAAAAAGCAGCCAATCCGAACTGTGTCTGTTAACAACATTATTTGTATTAGTAGAATTGGCAAATCATTAATATAAAGATATTCCGTATATTACGGTGTCACATTCGATTTGTTGGAACCTAACAATTCAAAGTTGGTTGCCCTAAGATGCCGATGGTGTTAGATAAATTGAATTTTTTATTTACTATAAATCCTGCAAGTTTTCTGGATCGCATTTCTATATAAATTTAGTTAAAATAATGGCTTCAGTAGTTTATTAGGTGCCATATTCAATTAGTTGGAAGCACAAAAAAGCAGCCAATCCGAACTGTGTCTGTTAACAACATTATTTGTATTAGTAGAATTGGCAAATCATTAATATAAAGATATTCCGTATATTATGGTGTCACATTCAATTTGTTGGAACCTAACAATTCAAAGTTGGTTGCGCTAAGACGTCGATGGAGTTAGATAAATTGTATTTTTTATTTACTATAAATCCTGCAAGTTTCCTGGCTCTCATTTCTATATTAATTTAGTTAAATTAATGGCTTGAAGGGCTTATTAGCTGCCATATTCAATTAATGGGAACCTCAAAAAGCAACCAAAGCAAACGGTGTCTGTTAGCAGCATTATTTGTATTAGCAGAATTGGCAAATCATTAATATAAAGATATTCCGTATATTACGGTGTCACATTCGATTTGTTGGAACCTAACAATTCAAAGTTGGTTGCGCTAAGACGCCGATGGAGTTAGATAAATTGTATTTTTTATTTACTATAAATCCTGCAAGTTTCCTGGCTCGCATTTCTATATTAATTTAGTTAAAATAATGGCTTCAGCAGCTTATTAGGTGCCATATTCAATTAATGGGAAGCTCAAAAAAGCAGCCAAACCGAGCTGTGTCCGTTAACAGCATTATTTGTATTAGTAGAATTGGCAAATCATTAATATAAAGATATTCCGTATATTACGGTGTCACATTCAATTTGTTGGAACCTAACAATTCAAAGTTGGTTGCGCTAAGACGCCGATGGAGTTAGATAAATTGTATTTTTTATTCACTATAAATCCTGCAAGTTTCCTGGCTGTCATTTCTATATTAATTTAGTTAAATTAATGGCGTCAAGGGCTTATTAGCTGCAATATTCAATTAATGGGCACCTCAAAAAGCAACCAAAGCAAACGTTGTCTGTTAGCAGCATTATTTGTATTAGTAGAATTGGCAAATCATTAATATAAAGATATTCCGTATCTTACGGTGTCACATTCGATTTGTTGGAACCTAACAATTCAAAGTTGGTAGCGCTAAAACGCCGATGAAGTTAGATAAATTGTATTTTTTATTTACTATAAATCCTGCAAGTTTCCTGGCTCGCATTTCTATATAAATTTAGTTAAAATAATGGCTTCAGTAGTTTATTAGGTGCCATATTCAATTAGTTGGAAGCTCAAAAAAGCAGCCAATCCGAACTGTGTCTGTTAACAACATTATTTGTATTAGTAGAATTGGCAAATCGTTAATATAAAGATATTCCGTATGTTACGGTGTCACATTCGATTTGTTGGAACCTAACAATTCAAAGTTGGTTGCGCTAAGACGCCGATGGAGTTAGATAAATTGTATTTTTTATTTACTATAAATCCTGCAAGTTTCCTGGCTCGCATTTCTATATAAATTTAGTTAAAATAATGGCTTCAGTAGTTTATTAGGTGCCATATTCAATTAGTTGGAAGCTCAAAAAAGCAGCCAATCCGAACTGTGTCTGTTAACAACATTATTTGTATTAGTAGAATTGGCAAATCATTAATATAAAGATATTCCGTATATTACGGTGTCACATTCCATTTGTTGGAACCTAACAATTCAAAGTTGGTTGCGCTAAGACGCCGATGGAGTTAGATAAATTGTATTTTTTATTTACTATAAATCCTGCAAGTTTCCTGGCTCGCATTTCTATATAAATTTAGTTAAAATAATGGCTTCAGTAGTTTATTAGGTGCCATATTCAATTAGTTGGAAGCTCAAAAAAGCAGCCAATCCGAACTGTGTCTGTTAACAACATTATTTGTATTAGTAGAATTGGCAAATCATTAATATAAAGATATTCCGTATATTACAGTGTCACATTCGATTTGTTGGAACCTAACAATTCAAAGTTGGTTGCGCTAAGACGCCGATGGAGTTAGATAAATTGTATTTTTTATTTACTATAAATCCTGCAAGTTTCCTGGCTCTCATTTCTATATTAATTTAGTTAAATTAATGGCTTCAAGGGCTTATTAGCTGCAATATTCAATTAATGGGCACCTCAAAAAGCAACCAAAGCAAACGGTGTCTGTTAGCAGCATTATTTGTATTAGTAGAATTGGCAAATCATTAATATAAAGATATTCCGTATATTACGGTGTCACATTCAATTTGTTGGAACCTAACAATTCAAAGTTGGTTGCGCTAAGACGCCGATGGAGTTAGATAAATTGTATTTTTTATTTACTATAAATCCTGCAAGTTTCCTGGCTCTCATTTCTATATTAATTTAGTTAAATTAATGGCTTCAAGGGCTTATTAGCTGCCATATTCAATTAATGGGAACCTCAAAAAGCAACCAAAGAAACGGTGTCTGTTAGCAGCATTATTTGTATTAGTAGAATTGGCAAATCATTAATATAAAGATATTCCGTATATTACGGTGTCACATTCGATTTGTTGGAACCTAACAATTCAAAGTTGGTTGCGCTAAGACGCCGATGGAGTTAGATAAATTGTATTTTTTATTTACTATAAATCCTGCAAGTTTCCTGGCTCGCATTTCTATATTAATTTAGTTAAAATAATGGCTTCAGCAGCTTATTAGGTGCCATATTCAATTAATGGGAAGCTCAAAAAAGCATCCAAACCGAGCTGTGTCCGTTAACAGCATTATTTGTATTAGTAGAATTGGCAAATCATTAATATAAAGATATTCCGTATATTACGGTGTCACATTCAATTTGTTGGAACCAAACAATTCAAAGTTGGTTGCGCTAAGACGCCGATGGAGTTAGATAAATTGTATTTTTTATTCACTATAAATCCTGCAAGTTTCCTGGCTGTCATTTCTATATTAATTTAGTTAAATTAATGGCTTCAAAGGCTTATTAGCTGCAATATTCAATTAATGGGCACCTCAAAAAGCAACCAAAGCAAACGTTGTCTGTTAGCAGCATTATTTGTATTAGTAGAATTGGCAAATCATTAATATAAAGATATTCCGTATCTTACGGTGTCACATTCGATTTGTTGGAACCTAACAATTCAAAGTTGGTTGCGCTAAGACGCCGATGGAGTTAGATAAATTGTATTTTTTATTTACTATAAATCCTGCAAGTTTCCTGGCTCGCATTTCTATATTAATTTAGTTAAAATAATGGCTTCAGCAGCTTATTAGGTGCCATATTCAATTAATGGGAAGCTCAAAAAAGCAGCCAAACCGAGCTGTGTCCGTTAACAGCATTATTTGTATTAGTAGAATTGGCAAATCATTAATATAAACATATTCCGTATATTACGGTGTCACATTCAATTTGTTGGAACCTAACAATTCAAAGTTGGTTGCGCTAAGACGCCGATGGAGTTAGATAAATTGTATTTTTTATTTACTATAAATCCTGCAAGTTTCCTGGCTCTCATTTCTATATTAATTTAGTTAAATTAATGGCTTGAAGGGCTTATTAGCTGCCATATTCAATTAATGGGAACCTCAAAAAGCAACCAAAGCAAACGGTGTCTGTTAGCAGCATTATTTGTATTAGCAGAATTGGCAAATCATTAATATAAAGATATTCCGTATATTACGGTGTCACATTCGATTTGTTGGAACCTAACAATTCAAAGTTGGTTGCGCTAAGACGCCGATGGAGTTAGATAAATTGTATTTTTTATTTACTATAAATCCTGCAAGTTTCCTGGCTCGCATTTCTATATTAATTTAGTTAAAATAATGGCTTCAGCAGCTTATTAGGTGCCATATTCAATTAATGGGAAGCTAAAAAAAGCAGACAAACCGAGCTGTGTCTGTTAACAGCATTATTTGTATTAGTAGAATTGGCAAATCATTAATATAAAGATATTCCGTATATTACGGTGTCACATTCGATTTGTTGGAACCTAACAATTCAAAGTTAGTTGCGCTAAGACGCCGATGGAGTTAGATAAATTGCATTTTTTATTTACTATAAATCCTGCAAGTTTCCTGGCTCGCATTTCTATATAAATTTAGTTAAAATAATGGCTTCAGTAGTTTATTAGGTGCCATATTCAATTAGTTGGAAGCTCAAAAAAGCAGCCAATCCGAACTGTGTCTGTTAACAACATTATTTGTATTAGTAGAATTGGCAAATCATTAATATAAAGATATTCCGTATCTTACGGTGTCACATTCGATTTGTTGGTACCTAACAATTCAAAGTTGGTTGCGCTAAGACGCCGATGGAGTTAGATAAATTGTATTTTTTATTTACTATAAATCCTGCAAGTTTCCTGGCTAACATTTCTATATAAATTTAGTTAAAATAATGGCTTCAGTAGTTTATTAGGTGCCATATTCAATTAGTTGGAAGCTCAAAAAAGCAGCCAATCCGAACTGTGTCTGTTAACAACATTATTTGTATTAGTAGAATTGGCAAATCATTAATATAAAGATATTCCGTATCTTACGGTGTCACATTCGATTTGTTGGAACCTAACAATTCAAAGTTGGTTGCGCTAAGACGCCGATGGAGTTAGATAAATTGTATTTTTTATTTACTATAAATCCTGCAAGTTTCCTGGCTCGATTTCTATATAAATTTAGTTAAAATAATGGCTTCAGTAGTTTATTAGGTGCCATATTCAATTAGTTGGAAGCTCAAAAAAGCAGCCAATCCGAACTGTGTCTGTTAACAACATTATTTGTATTAGTAGAATTGGCAAATCATTAATATAAAGATATTCCGTATATTACGGTGTCACATTCGATTTGTTGGAACCTAACAATTCAAAGTTGGTTGCCCTAAGATGCCGATGGTGTTAGATAAATTGAATTTTTTATTTACTATAAATCCTGCAAGTTTTCTGGATCGCATTTCTATATAAATTTAGTTAAAATAATGGCTTCAGTAGTTTATTAGGTGCCATATTCAATTAGTTGGAAGCACAAAAAAGCAGCCAATCCGAACTGTGTCTGTTAACAACATTATTTGTATTAGTAGAATTGGCAAATCATTAATATAAAGATATTCCGTATATTACGGTGTCACATTCGATTTGTTGGAACCTAACAATTCAAAGATGGTTGCCCTAAGGTGCCGATGGAGTTAGATAAATTGTATTTTTTATTTACTATAAATCCTGCAAGTTTCCTGGCTCGATTTCTATATAAATTTAGTTAAAATAATGGCTTCAGTAGTTTATTAGGTGCCATATTCAATTAGTTGGAAGCTCAAAAAAGCAGCCAATCCGAACTGTGTCTGTTAACAACATTATTTGTATTAGTAGAATTGGCAAATCATTAATATAAAGATATTCCGTATATTATGGTGTCACATTCAATTTGTTGGAACCTAACAATTCAAAGTTGGTTGCGCTAAGACGTCGATGGAGTTAGATAAATTGTATTTTTTATTTACTATAAATCCTGCAAGTTTCCTGGCTCTCATTTCTATATTAATTTAGTTAAATTAATGGCTTGAAGGGCTTATTAGCTGCCATATTCAATTAATGGGAACCTCAAAAAGCAACCAAAGCAAACGGTGTCTGTTAGCAGCATTATTTGTATTAGCAGAATTGGCAAATCATTAATATAAAGATATTCCGTATATTACGGTGTCACATTCGATTTGTTGGAACCTAACAATTCAAAGTTGGTTGCGCTAAGACGCCGATGGAGTTAGATAAATTGTATTTTTTATTTACTATAAATCCTATCCCCACACCCTATGTCCCCAAGGGGAATAATGGGACTTATTATTATTATTATTATAAATTATGCAAGTTTCCTGGCTCGCATTTCTATATTAATTTAGTTAAAATAATGGCTTCAGCAGCTTATTAGGTGCCATATTCAATTAATGGGAAGCTCAAAAAAGCAGCCAAACCGAGCTGTGTCCGTTAACAGCATTATTTGTATTAGTAGAATTGGCAAATCATTAATATAAAGATATTCCGTATATTACGGTGTCACATTCAATTTGTTGGAACCTAACAATTCAAAGTTGGTTGCGCTAAGACGCCGATGGAGTTAGATAAATTGTATTTTTTATTCACTATAAATCCTGCAAGTTTCCTGGCTGTCATTTCTATATTAATTTAGTTAAATTAATGGCGTCAAGGGCTTATTAGCTGCAATATTCAATTAATGGGCACCTCAAAAAGCAACCAAAGCAAACGTTGTCTGTTAGCAGCATTATTTGTATTAGTAGAATTGGCAAATCATTAATATAAAGATATTCCGTATCTTACGGTGTCACATTCGATTTGTTGGAACCTAACAATTCAAAGTTGGTTGCGCTAAAACGCCGATGAAGTTAGATAAATTGTATTTTTTATTTACTATAAATCCTGCAAGTTTCCTGGCTCGCATTTCTATATAAATTTAGTTAAAATAATGGCTTCAGTAGTTTATTAGGTGCCATATTCAATTAGTTGGAAGCTCAAAAAAGCAGCCAATCCGAACTGTGTCTGTTAACAACATTATTTGTATTAGTAGAATTGGCAAATCGTTAATATAAAGATATTCCGTATGTTACGGTGTCACATTCGATTTGTTGGAACCTAACAATTCAAAGTTGGTTGCGCTAAGACGCCGATGGAGTTAGATAAATTGTATTTTTTATTTACTATAAATCCTGCAAGTTTCCTGGCTCGCATTTCTATATTAATTTAGTTAAAATAATGGCTTCAGTAGTTTATTAGGTGCCATATTCAATTAGTTGGAAGCTCAAAAAAGCAGCCAATCCGAACTGTGTCTGTTAACAACATTATTTGTATTAGTAGAATTGGCAAATCATTAATATAAAGATATTCCGTATATTACGGTGTCACATTCCATTTGTTGGAACCTAACAATTCAAAGTTGGTTGCGCTAAGACGCCGATGGAGTTAGATAAATTGTATTTTTTATTTACTATAAATCCTGCAAGTTTCCTGGCTCGCATTTCTATATAAATTTAGTTAAAATAATGGCTTCAGTAGTTTATTAGGTGCCATATTCAATTAGTTGGAAGCTCAAAAAAGCAGCCAATCCGAACTGTGTCTGTTAACAACATTATTTGTATTAGTAGAATTGGCAAATCATTAATATAAAGATATTCCGTATATTACGGTGTCACATTCGATTTGTTGGAACCTAACAATTCAAAGATGGTTGCCCTAAGGTGCCGATGGTGTTAGATAAATTGAATTTTTTATTTACTATAAATCCTGCAAGTTTTCTGGCTCGCATTTCTATATAAATTTAGTTAAAATAATGGCTTCAGTAGTTTATTAGGTGCCATATTCAATTAGTTGGAAGCTCAAAAAAGCAGCCAATCCGAACTGTGTCTGTTAACAACATTATTTGTATTAGTAGAATTGGCAAATCATTAATATAAAGATATTCCGTATATTACGGTGTCACATTCAATTTGTTGGAACCTAACAATTCAAAGTTGGTTGCGCTAAGACGCCGATGGAGTTACATAAATTGTATTTTTTATTTACTATAAATCCTGCAAGTTTCCTGGCTCTCATTTCTATATTAATTTAGTTAAATTAATGGCTTGAAGGGCTTATTAGCTGCCATATTCAATTAATGGGAACCTCAAAAAGCAACCAAAGCAAACGGTGTCTGTTAGCAGCATTATTTGTATTAGCAGAATTGGCAAATCATTAATATAAAGATATTCCGTATCTTACGGTATCACATTCAATTTGTTGGAACCTAACAATTCAAAGTTGGTTGCGCTAAGACGCCGATGGAGTTAGATAAATTGTATTTTTTATTTACTATAAATCCTGCAAGTTTCCTGGCTCTCGTTTCTATATTAATTTAGTTAAATTAATGGCTTCAAGGGATTATTAGCTGCCATATTCAATTAATGGGAACCTCAAAATGCAACCAAAGCAAACGGTGTCTGTTAGCAGCATTATTTGTATTAGTAGAATTGGCAAATCGTTAATATAAAGATATTCCGTATATTACGGTGTCACATTCGATTTGTTGGAACCTAACAATTCAAAGTTGGTTGCGCTAAGACGCCGATGGAGTTAGATAAATTGTATTTTTTATTTACTATAAATCCTGCAAGTTTCCTGGCTCTCATTTCTATATTAATTTAGTTAAATTAATGGCTTCAAGGGCTTATTAGCTGCCATATGCAATTAATGGGCACCTCGAAAAGCAAGCAAAGCAAACGGTGTCTGTTAGCAGCATTATTTGTATTAGTGGAATTGGCGAATCATTAATATAAAGATATTCCGTATATTACGGTGTCACATTCAATTTGTTGGAACCTAACAATTCAAAGTTGGTTGCGCTAAGACGCCGATGGAGTTAGATAAATTGTATTTTTTATTTACTATAAATCCTGCAAGTTTCCTGGCTCTCATTTCTATATTAATTTAGTTAAATTAATGGCTTCAAGGGCTTATTAGCTGCCATATTCAATTAATGGGAACCTCAAAAAAGCATCCAAACCGAGCTGTGTCCGTTAACAGCATTATTTGTATTAGTAGAATTGGCAAATCATTAATATAAAGATATTCCGTATATTACGGTGTCACATTCGATTTGTTGGAACCTAACAATTCAAAGTTGGTTGCGCTAAGACGCCGATGGAGTTAGATAAATTGTATTTTTTATTTACTATAAATCCTGCAAGTTTCCTGGCTCGCATTTCTATATTAATTTAGTTAAAATAATGGTTTCAGCAGCTTTTAGGTGCCATATTCAATTAATGGGAAGCTCAAAAAAGCATCCAAACCGAGCTGTGTCCGTTAACAGCATTATTTGTATTAGTAGAATTGGCAAATCATTAATATAAAGATATTCCGTATATTACGGTGTCACATTCAATTTGTTGGAACCTAACAATTCAAAGTTGGTTGCGCTAAGACGCCGATGGAGTTAGATAAATTGTATTTTTTATTCACTATAAATCCTGCAAGTTTCCTGGCTGTCATTTCTATATTAATCTAGTTAAATTAATGGCTTCAAGGGCTTATTAGCTGCAATATTCAATTAATGGGCACCTCAAAAAGCAACCAAAGCAAACATTGCCTGTTAGCAGCATTATTTGTATTAGTAGAATTGGCAAATCATTAATATAAAGATATTCCGTATCTTACGGTGTCACATTCGATTTGTTGGAACCTAACAATTCAAAGTTGGTTGCGCTAAGACGCCGATGGAGTTAGATAAATTGTATTTTTTATTTACTATAAATCCTGCAAGTTTCCTGGCTCGCATTTCTATATTAATTTAGTTAAAATAATGGCTTCAGCAGCTTATTAGGTGCCATATTCAATTAATGGGAAGCTCAAAAAAGCAGCCAAACCGAGCTGTGTCCGTTAACAGCATTATTTGTATTAGTAGAATTGGCAAATCATTAATATAAAGATATTCCGTATATTACGGTGTCACATTCAATTTGTTGGAACCTAACAATTCAAAGTTGGTTGCGCTAAGACGCCGATGGAGTTAGATAAATTGTATTTTTTATTCACTATAAATCCTGCAAGTTTCCTGGCTGTCATTTCTATATTAATTTAGTTAAATTAATGGCTTCAAGGGCTTATTAGCTGCAATATTCAATTAATGGGCACCTCAAAAAGCAACCAAAGCAAACGTTGTCTGTTAGCAGCATTATTTGTATTAGTAGAATTGGCAAATCATTAATATAAAGATATTCCGTATCTTACGGTGTCACATTCGATTTGTTGGAACCTAACAATTCAAAGTTGGTTGCGCTAAGACGCCGATGGAGTTAGATAAATTGTATTTTTTATTTACTGTAAATCCTGCAAGTTTCCTGGCTCGCATTTCTATATTAATTTAGTTAAAATAATGGCTTCAGCAGCTTATTAGGTGCCATATTCAATTAATGGGAAGCTCAAAAAAGCAGCCAAACCGAGCTGTGTCCGTTAACAGCATTATTTGTATTAGTAGAATTGGCAAATCATTAATATAAAGATATTCCGTATCTTACGGTGTCACATTCGATTTGTTGGAACCTAACAATTCAAAGTTGGTTGCGCTAAGACGCCGATGGAGTTAGATAAATTGTATTTTTTATTTACTATAAATCCTGCAAGTTTCCTGGCTCTCATTTCTATATTAATTTAGTTAAATTAATGGTTTCAAGGGCTTATTAGCTGCAATATTCAATTAATGGGCACCTCAAAAAGCAACCAAAGCAAACGGTGTCTGTTAGCAGCATTATTTGTATTAGTAGAATTGGCAAATCATTAATATAAAGATATTCCGTATATTACGGTGTCACATTCGATTTGTTGGAACCTAACAATTCAAAGTTGGTTGCGCTAAGACGCCGATGGAGTTAGATAAATTGTATTTTTTATTTACTATAAATCCTGCATGTTTCCTGGCTCGCATTTCTATATTAATTTAGTTAAAATAATGGCTTCAGCAGCTTATTAGGTGCCATATTCAATTAATGGGAAGCTCAAAAAAGCAGCCAAACCGAGCTGTGTCCGTTAACAGCATTATTTGTATTAGTAGAATTGGCAAATCATTAATATAAAGATATTCCGTATATTACGGTGTCACATTCAATTTGTTGGAACCTAACAATTCAAAGTTGGTTGCGCTAAGACGCCGATGGAGTTAGATAAATTGTATTTTTTATTCACTATAAATCCTGCAAGTTTCCTGGCTCGCATTTCTATATTAATTTAGTTAAAATAATGGTTTCAGCAGCTTATTAGGTGCCATATTCAATTAATGGGAAGCTCAAAAAAGCATCCAAACCGAGCTGTGTCCGTTAACAGCATTATTTGTATTAGTAGAATTGGCAAATCATTAATATAAAGATATTCCGTATATTATGGTGTCACATTCAATTTGTTGAAACCTAACAATTCAAAGTTGGTTGCTCTAAGACGCCGATGGAGTTAGATAAATTGTAATTTTTATTCACTATAAATCCTGCAAGTTTCCTGGCTGTCATTTCTATATTAATTTAGTTAAATTAATGGCTTCAAGGGCTTATTAGCTGCAATATTCAATTAATGGGCACCTCAAAAAGCAACCAAAGCAAACATTGTCTGTTAGCAGCATTATTTGTATTAGTAGAATTGGCAAATCATTAATATAAAGATATTCCGTATCTTACGGTGTCATATTCGATTTGTTGGAACCTAACAATTCAAAGTTGGTTGCGCTAAGACGCCGATAGAGTTAGATAAATTGTATTTTTTATTTACTATAAATCCTGCAAGTTTCCTGGCTCGCATTTCTATATTAATTTAGTTAAAATAATGGCTTCAGCAGCTTATTAGGTGCCATATTCAATTAATGGGAAGCTCAAAAAAGCATCCAAACCGAGCTGTGTCCGTTAACAGCATTATTTGTATTAGTAGAATTGGCAAATCATTAATATAAAGATATTCCGTATAATACGGTGTCACATTCAATTTGTTGGAACCTAACAATTCAAAGTTGGTTGCGCTAAGACGCCGATGGAGTTAGATAAATTGTATTTTTTATTCACTATAAATCCTGCAAGTTTCCTGGCTGTCATTTCTATATTAATTTAGTTAAATTAATGGCTTCAAGGGCTTATTAGCTGCAATATTCAATTAATGGGCACCTCAAAAAGCAACCAAAGCAAACGTTGTCTGTTAGCAGCATTATTTGTATTAGTAGAATTGGCAAATCATTAATATAAAGATATTCCGTATCTTACGGTGTCACATTCGATTTGTTGGAACCTAACAATTCAAAGTTGGTTGCGCTAAGACGCCGATGGAGTTAGATAAATTGTATTTTTTATTTACTATAAATCCTGCAAGTTTCCTGGCTCTCATTTCTATATTAATTTAGTTAAATTAATGGTTTCAAGGGCTTATTAGCTGCAATATTCAATTAATGGGCACCTCAAAAAACAACCAAAGCAAACGGTGTCTGTTAGCAGCATTATTTGTATTAGTAGAATTGGCAAATCATTAATATAAAGATATTCCGTATATTACGGTGTCACATTCGATTTGTTGGAACCTAACAATTCAAAGTTGGTTGCGCTAAGACGCCGATGGAGTTAGATAAATTGTATTTTTTATTTACTATAAATCCTGCAAGTTTCCTGGCTCGCATTTCTATATTAATTTAGTTAAAATAATGGCTTCAGCAGCTTATTAGGTGCCATATTCAATTAATGGGAAGCTCAAAAAAGCAGCCAAACCGAGCTGTGTCCGTTAACAGCATTATTTGTATTAGTAGAATTGGCAAATCATTAATATAAAGATATTCCGTATATTACGGTGTCACATTCAATTTGTTGGAACCTAACAATTCAAAGTTGGTTGCGCTAAGACGCCGATGGAGTTAGATAAATTGTATTTTTTATTCACTATAAATCCTGCAAGTTTCCTGGCTGTCATTTCTATATTAATTTAGTTAAATTAATGGCTTCAAGGGCTTATTAGCTGCAATATTCAATTAATGGGCACCTCAAAAAGCAACCAAAGCAAACGTTGTCTGTTAGCAGCATTATTTGTATTAGTAGAATTGGCAAATCATTAATATAAAGATATTCCGTATCTTACGGTGTCACATTCGATTTGTTGGAACCTAACAATTCAAAGTTGGTTGCGCTAAGACGCCGATGGAGTTAGATAAATTGTATTTTTTATTTACTGTAAATCCTGCAAGTTTCCTGGCTCGCATTTCTATATTAATTTAGTTAAAATAATGGCTTCAGCAGCTTATTAGGTGCCATATTCAATTAATGGGAAGCTCAAAAAAGCAGCCAAACCGAGCTGTGTCCGTTAACAGCATTATTTGTATTAGTAGAATTGGCAAATCATTAATATAAAGATATTCCGTATCTTACGGTGTCACATTCGATTTGTTGGAACCTAACAATTCAAAGTTGGTTGCGCTAAGACGCCGATGGAGTTAGATAAATTGTATTTTTTATTTACTATAAATCCTGCAAGCTTCCTGGCTCTCATTTCTATATTAATTTAGTTAAATTAATGGCTTCAAGGGCTTATTAGCTGCAATATTCAATTAATGGGCACCTCAAAAAGCAACCAAAGCAAACGGTGTCTGTTAGCAGCATTATTTGTATTAGTAGAATTGGCAAATCATTAATATAAAGATATTCCGTATATTACGGTGTCACATTCAATTTGTTGGAACCTAACAATTCAAAGTTGGTTGCGCTAAGACGCCGATGGAGTTAGATAAATTGTATTTTTTATTTACTATAAATCCTGCAAGTTTCCTGGCTCTCATTTCTATATTAATTTAGTTAAATTAATGGCTTCAATGGCTTATTAGCTGCCATATTCAATTAATGAGAACCTCAAAAAGCAACCAAAGCAAACGGTGTCTGTTAGCAGCATTATTTGTATTAGCAGAATTGGCAAATCATTAATATAAAGATATTCCGTATCTTACGGTATCACATTCAATTTGTTGGAACCTAACAATTCAAAGTTGGTTGCGCTAAGACGCAGATGGAGTTAGATAAATTGTATTTTTTATTTACTATAAATCCTGCAAGTTTCCTGGCTCGCATTTTTATATTAATTTAGTTAAAATAATGGCTTCAGCAGCTTATTAGGTGCCATATTCAATTAATGGGAACCTCAAAAAGCAACCAAAGCAAACGGTGTCTGTTAGCAGCATTATTTGTATTAGTAGAATTGGCAAATCGTTAATATAAAGATATTCCGTATATTACGGTGTCACATTCGATTTGTTGGAACCTAACAATTCAAAGTTGGTTGCGCTAAGACGCCGATGGAGTTAGATAATTTGTATTTTTTATTTACTATAAATCCTGCAAGTTTCCTGGCTCGCATTTCTATATTAATTTAGTTAAAATAATGGCTTCAGCAGCTTATTAGGTGCCATATTCAATTAATGGGAAGCTAAAAAAAGCAGACAAACCGAGCTGTGTCTGTTAACAGCATTATTTGTATTAGTAGAATTGGCAAATTTTAATATAAAGATATTCCGTATCTTACGGTGTCACATTCAATTTGTTGGAACCTAACAATTCAAAGTTGGTTGCGCTAAGACGCCGATGGAGTCAGATAAATTGTATTTTTTATTTACTATAAATCCTGCAAGTTTCCTGGCTCTCGTTTCTATATTAATTTAGTTAAATTAATGGCTTCAAGGGCTTATTAGGTGCCATATTCAATTAATGGGAGGCTCAGAAAGCAGCCAAAGTAAACGGTGACGTTTAGCAGCATTATTTGTGCTAGTAGAATTGGCAAATCATTAATATAAAGCTATTCCGTACATTACGGTCTCACATTCGATTTGTTGGAACCTAACAATTCAAAGTTGGTTGCCCTAAGATGCCGATGGTGTTAGATAAATTGAATTTTTTATTTACTATAAATCCTGCAAGTTTTCTGGCTCGCATTTCTATATAAATGTAGTTAAAATAATGGCTTCAGCCGCATATTAGGTACCATATTCAATTAATGGGAAGCTCAAAAAAGCAGCCAATCCGAACTGTGTCTGTTAACAGCATTATTTGTATTAGTAGAATTTGCAAATCATTAATATAAAGATATTCCGTATATTACGGTGTCACATTCGATTTGTTGGAACCTATCAATTCAAAGTTGGTTGCCCTAAGATGCCGATGGTGTTAGATAAATTGAATTTTTTATTTACTATAAATCCTGCAAGTTTCCTGGCTCGCATTTCTATATAAATTTAGTTAAAATAATGGCTTCAGTAGTTTATTAGGTGCCATATTCAATTAGTTGGAAGCTCAAAAAAGCAGCCAATCCGAACTGTGTCTGTTAACAACATTATTTGTATTAGTAGAATTGGCAAATCATTAATATAAAGATTTTCCGTATATTACGGTGTCACATTCAATTTGTTGGAACCTAACAATTCAAAGTTGGTTGCGCTAAGACGCCGATGGAGTTAGATAAATTGTATTTTTTATTTACTATAAATCCTGCAAGTTTCCTGGCTCTCATTTCTATATTAATTTAGTTAAATTAATGGCTTCAAGGGCTTATTAGCTGCCATATTCAATTAATGGGAACCTCAAAAAAGCATCCAAACCGAGCTGTGTCCGTTAACAGCATTATTTGTATTAGTAGAATTGGCAAATCATTAATATAAAGATATTCCGTATATTACGGTGTCACATTCGATTTGTTGGAACCTAACAATTCAAAGTTGGTTGCGCTAAGACGCCGATGGAGTTAGATAAATTGTATTTTTTATTTACTATAAATCCTGCAAGTTTCCTGGCTCGCATTTCTATATTAATTTAGTTAAAATAATGGTTTCAGCAGCTTTTAGGTGCCATATTCAATTAATGGGAAGCTCAAAAAAGCATCCAAACCGAGCTGTGTCCGTTAACAGCATTATTTGTATTAGTAGAATTGGCAAATCATTAATATAAAGATATTCCGTATATTACGGTGTCACATTCAATTTGTTGGAACCTAACAATTCAAAGTTGGTTGCGCTAAGACGCCGATGGAGTTAGATAAATTGTATTTTTTATTCACTATAAATCCTGCAAGTTTCCTGGCTGTCATTTCTATATTAATCTAGTTAAATTAATGGCTTCAAGGGCTTATTAGCTGCAATATTCAATTAATGGGCACCTCAAAAAGCAACCAAAGCAAACATTGTCTGTTAGCAGCATTATTTGTATTAGTAGAATTGGCAAATCATTAATATAAAGATATTCCGTATCTTACGGTGTCACATTCGATTTGTTGGAACCTAACAATTCAAAGTTGGTTGCGCTAAGACGCCGATGGAGTTAGATAAATTGTATTTTTTATTTACTATAAATCCTGCAAGTTTCCTGGCTCTCATTTCTATATTAATTTAGTTAAATTAATGGTTTCAAGGGCTTATTAGCTGCAATATTCAATTAATGGGCACCTCAAAAAGCAACCAAAGCAAACGGTGTTTGTTAGCAGCATTATTTGTATTAGTAGAATTGGCAAATCATTAATATAAAGATATTCCGTATATTACGGTGTCACATTCGATTTGTTGGAACCTAACAATTCAAAGTTGGTTGCGCTAAGACGCCGATGGAGTTAGATAAATTGTATTTTTTATTTACTATAAATCCTGCAAGTTTCCTGGCTCGCATTTCTATATTAATTTAGTTAAAATAATGGTTTCAGCAGCTTATTAGGTGCCATATTCAATTAATGGGAAGCTCAAAAAAGCAGCCAAACCGAGCTGTGTCCGTTAACAGCATTATTTGTATTAGTAGAATTGGCAAATCATTAATATAAAGATATTCCGTATATTACGGTGTCACATTCAATTTGTTGGAACCTAACAATTCAAAGTTGGTTGCGCTAAGACGCCGATGGAGTTAGATAAATTGTATTTTTTATTCACTATAAATCCTGCAAGTTTCCTGGCTGTCATTTCTATATTAATTTAGTTAAATTAATGGCTTCAAGGGCTTATTAGCTGCAATATTCAATTAATGGGCACCTCAAAAAGCAACCAAAGCAAACATTGTCTGTTAGCAGCATTATTTGTATTAGTAGAATTGGCAAATCATTAATATAAAGATATTCCGTATCTTACGGTGTCACATTCGATTTGTTGGAACCTAACAATTCAAAGTTGGTTGCGCTAAGACGCCGATGGAGTTAGATAAATTGTATTTTTTATTTACTATAAATCCTGCAAGTTTCCTGGCTCTCATTTCTATATTAATTGAGTTAAATTAATGGTTTCAAGGGCTTATTAGCTGCAATATTCAATTAATGGGCACCTCAAAAAGCAACCAAAGCAAACGGTGTCTGTTAGCAGCATTATTTGTATTAGTAGAATTGGCAAATCATTAATATAAAGATATTCCGTATATTACGGTGTCACATTCGATTTGTTGGAACCTAACAATTCAAAGTTGGTTGCGCTAAGACGCCGATGGAGTTAGATAAATTGTATTTTTTATTTACTATAAATCCTGCAAGTTTCCTGGCTCGCATTTCTATATTAATTTAGTTAAAATAATGGCTTCAGCAGCTTATTAGGTGCCATATTCTATTAATGGGAAGCTCAAAAAAGCAGCCAAACCGAGCTGTGTCCGTTAACAGCATTATTTGTATTAGTAGAATTGGCAAATCATTAATATAAAGATATTCCGTATATTACGGTGTCACATTCAATTTGTTGGAACCTAACAATTCAAAGTTGGTTGCGCTAAGACGCCGATGGAGTTAGATAAATTGTATTTTTTATTCACTATAAATCCTGCAAGTTTCCTGGCTCGCATTTCTATATTAATTTAGTTAAAATAATGGTTTCAGCAGCTTATTAGGTGCCATATTCAATTAATGGGAAGCTCAAAAAAGCATCCAAACCGAGCTGTGTCCGTTAACAGCATTATTTGTATTAGTAGAATTGGCAAATCATTAATATAAAGATATTCCGTATATTATGGTGTCACATTCAATTTGTTGGAACCTAACAATTCAAAGTTGGTTGCTCTAAGACGCCGATGGAGTTAGATAAATTGTATTTTTTATTCACTATAAATCCTGCAAGTTTCCTGGCTGTCATTTCTATATTAATTTAGTTAAATTAATGGCTTCAAGGGCTTATTAGCTGCAATATTCAATTAATGGGCACCTCAAAAAGCAACCAAAGCAAACATTGTCTGTTAGCAGCATTATTTGTATTAGTAGAATTGGCAAATCATTAATATAAAGATATTCCGTATCTTACGGTGTCATATTCGATTTGTTGGAACCTAACAATTCAAAGTTGGTTGCGCTAAGACGCCGATAGAGTTAGATAAATTGTATTTTTTATTTACTATAAATCCTGCAAGTTTCCTGGCTCGCATTTCTATATTAATTTAGTTAAAATAATGGCTTCAGCAGCTTATTAGGTGCCATATTCAATTAATGGGAAGCTCAAAAAAGCATCCAAACCGAGCTGTGTCCGTTAACAGCATTATTTGTATTAGTAGAATTGGCAAATCATTAATATTAAGATATTCCGTATAATACGGTGTCACATTCAATTTGTTGGAACCTAACAATTCAAAGTTGGTTGCGCTAAGACGCCGATGGAGTTAGATAAATTGTATTTTTTATTCACTATAAATCCTGCAAGTTTCCTGGCTGTCATTTCTATATTAATTTAGTTAAATTAATGGCTTCAAGGGCTTATTAGCTGCAATATTCAATTAATGGGCACCTCAAAAAGCAACCAAAGCAAACATTGTCTGTTAGCAGCATTATTTGTATTAGTAGAATTGGCAAATCATTAATATAAAGATATTCCGTATCTTACGGTGTCACATTCGATTTGTTGGAACCTAACAATTCAAAGTTGGTTGCGCTAAGACGCCGATGGAGTTAGATAAATTGTATTTTTTATTTACTATAAATCCTGCAAGTTTCCTGGCTCTCATTTCTATATTAATTGAGTTAAATTAATGGTTTCAAGGGCTTATTAGCTGCAATATTCAATTAATGGGCACCTCAAAAAGCAACCAAAGCAAACGGTGTCTGTTAGCAGCATTATTTGTATTAGTAGAATTGGCAAATCATTAATATAAAGATATTCCGTATATTACGGTGTCACATTCGATTTGTTGGAACCTAACAATTCAAAGTTGGTTGCGCTAAGACGCCGATGGAGTTAGATAAATTGTATTTTTTATTTACTATAAATCCTGCAAGTTTCCTGGCTCGCATTTCTATATTAATTTAGTTAAAATAATGGCTTCAGCAGCTTATTAGGTGCCATATTCAATTAATGGGAAGCTCAAAAAAGCAGCCAAACCGAGCTGTGTCCGTTAACAGCATTATTTGTATTAGTAGAATTGGCAAATCATTAATATAAAGATATTCCGTATATTACGGTGTCACATTCAATTTGTTGGAACCTAACAATTCAAAGTTGGTTGCGCTAAGACGCCGATGGAGTTAGATAAATTGTATTTTTTATTCACTATAAATCCTGCAAGTTTCCTGGCTGTCATTTCTATATTAATTTAGTTAAATTAATGGCTTCAAGGGCTTATTAGCTGCAATATTCAATTAATGGGCACCTCAAAAAGCAACCAAAGCAAACGTTGTCTGTTAGCAGCATTATTTGTATTAGTAGAATTGGCAAATCATTAATATAAAGATATTCCGTATCTTACGGTGTCACATTCGATTTGTTGGAACCTAACAATTCAAAGTTGGTTGCGCTAAGACGCCGATGGAGTTAGATAAATTGTATTTTTTATTTACTATAAATCCTGCAAGTTTCCTGGCTCTCATTTCTATATTAATTTAGTTAAATTAATGGTTTCAAGGGCTTATTAGCTGCAATATTCAATTAATGGGCACCTCAAAAAACAACCAAAGCAAACGGTGTCTGTTAGCAGCATTATTTGTATTAGTAGAATTGGCAAATCATTAATATAAAGATATTCCGTATATTACGGTGTCACATTCGATTTGTTGGAACCTAACAATTCAAAGTTGGTTGCGCTAAGACGCCGATGGAGTTAGATAAATTGTATTTTTTATTTACTATAAATCCTGCAAGTTTCCTGGCTCGCATTTCTATATTAATTTAGTTAAAATAATGGCTTCAGCAGCTTATTAGGTGCCATATTCAATTAATGGGAAGCTCAAAAAAGCAGCCAAACCGAGCTGTGTCCGTTAACAGCATTATTTGTATTAGTAGAATTGGCAAATCATTAATATAAAGATATTCCGTATATTACGGTGTCACATTCAATTTGTTGGAACCTAACAATTCAAAGTTGGTTGCGCTAAGACGCCGATGGAGTTAGATAAATTGTATTTTTTATTCACTATAAATCCTGCAAGTTTCCTGGCTGTCATTTCTATATTAATTTAGTTAAATTAATGGCTTCAAGGGCTTATTAGCTGCAATATTCAATTAATGGGCACCTCAAAAAGCAACCAAAGCAAACGTTGTCTGTTAGCAGCATTATTTGTATTAGTAGAATTGGCAAATCATTAATATAAAGATATTCCGTATCTTACGGTGTCACATTCGATTTGTTGGAACCTAACAATTCAAAGTTGGTTGCGCTAAGACGCCGATGGAGTTAGATAAATTGTATTTTTTATTTACTGTAAATCCTGCAAGTTTCCTGGCTCGCATTTCTATATTAATTTAGTTAAAATAATGGCTTCAGCAGCTTATTAGGTGCCATATTCAATTAATGGGAAGCTCAAAAAAGCAGCCAAACCGAGCTGTGTCCGTTAACAGCATTATTTGTATTAGTAGAATTGGCAAATCATTAATATAAAGATATTCCGTATCTTACGGTGTCACATTCGATTTGTTGGAACCTAACAATTCAAAGTTGGTTGCGCTAAGACGCCGATGGAGTTAGATAAATTGTATTTTTTATTTACTATAAATCCTGCAAGCTTCCTGGCTCTCATTTCTATATTAATTTAGTTAAATTAATGGCTTCAAGGGCTTATTAGCTGCAATATTCAATTAATGGGCACCTCAAAAAGCAACCAAAGCAAACGGTGTCTGTTAGCAGCATTATTTGTATTAGTAGAATTGGCAAATCATTAATATAAAGATATTCCGTATCTTACGGTGTCACATTCGATTTGTTGGAACCTAACAATTCAAAGTTGGTTGCGCTAAGACGCCGATGGAGTTAGATAAATTGTATTTTTTATTTACTATAAATCCTGCAAGTTTCCTGGCTCTCATTTCTATATTAATTTAGTTAAATTAATGGTTTCAAGGGCTTATTAGCTGCAATATTCAATTAATGGGCACCTCAAAAAGCAACCAAAGCAAACGGTGTCTGTTAGCAGCATTATTTGTATTAGTAGAATTGGCAAATCATTAATATAAAGATATTCCGTATATTACGGTGTCACATTCGATTTGTTGGAACCTAACAATTCAAAGTTGGTTGCGCTAAGACGCCGATGGAGTTAGATAAATTGTATTTTTTATTTACTATAAATCCTGCAAGTTTCCTGGCTCGCATTTCTATATTAATTTAGTTAAAATAATGGCTTCAGCAGCTTATTAGGTGCCATATTCAATTAATGGGAAGCTCAAAAAAGCAGCCAAACCGAGCTGTGTCCGTTAACAGCATTATTTGTATTAGTAGAATTGGCAAATCATTAATATAAAGATATTCCGTATATTACGGTGTCACATTCAATTTGTTGGAACCTAACAATTCAAAGTTGGTTGCGCTAAGACGCCGATGGAGTTAGATAAATTGTATTTTTTATTCACTATAAATCCTGCAAGTTTCCTGGCTCGCATTTCTATATTAATTTAGTTAAAATAATGGTTTCAGCAGCTTATTAGGTGCCATATTCAATTAATGGGAAGCTCAAAAAAGCATCCAAACCGAGCTGTGTCCGTTAACAGCATTATTTGTATTAGTAGAATTGGTAAATCATTAATATAAAGATATTCCGTATATTATGGTGTCACATTCAATTTGTTGGAACCTAACAATTCAAAGTTGGTTGCTCTAAGACGCCGATGGAGTTAGATAAATTGTATTTTTTATTCACTATAAATCCTGCAAGTTTCCTGGCTGTCATTTCTATATTAATTTAGTTAAATTAATGGCTTCAAGGGCTTATTAGCTGCAATATTCAATTAATGGGCACCTCAAAAAGCAACCAAAGCAAACATTGTCTGTTAGCAGCATTATTTGTATTAGTAGAATTGGCAAATCATTAATATAAAGATATTCCGTATCTTACGGTGTCATATTCGATTTGTTGGAACCTAACAATTCAAAGTTGGTTGCGCTAAGACGCCGATAGAGTTAGATAAATTGTATTTTTTATTTACTATAAATCCTGCAAGTTTCCTGGCTCGCATTTCTATATTAATTTAGTTAAAATAATGGCTTCAGCAGCTTATTAGGTGCCATATTCAATTAATGGGAAGCTCAAAAAAGCATCCAAACCGAGCTGTGTCCGTTAACAACATTATTTGTATTAGTAGAATTGGCAAATCATTAATATAAAGATATTCCGTATAATACGGTGTCACATTCAATTTGTTGGAACCTAACAATTCAAAGTTGGTTGCGCTAAGACGCCGATGGAGTTAGATAAATTGTATTTTTTATTCACTATAAATCCTGCAAGTTTCCTGGCTGTCATTTCTATATTAATTTAGTTAAATTAATGGCTTCAAGGGCTTATTAGCTGCAATATTCAATTAATGGGCACCTCAAAAAGCAACCAAAGCAAACGTTGTCTGTTAGCAGCATTATTTGTATTAGTAGAATTGGCAAATCATTAATATAAAGATATTCCGTATCTTACGGTGTCACATTCGATTTGTTGGAACCTAACAATTCAAAGTTGGTTGCGCTAAGACGCCGATGGAGTTAGATAAATTGTATTTTTTATTTACTATAAATCCTGCAAGTTTCCTGGCTCTCATTTCTATATTAATTTAGTTAAATTAATGGTTTCAAGGGCTTATTAGCTGCAATATTCAATTAATGGGCACCTCAAAAAACAACCAAAGCAAACGGTGTCTGTTAGCAGCATTATTTGTATTAGTAGAATTGGCAAATCATTAATATAAAGATATTCCGTATATTACGGTGTCACATTCGATTTGTTGGAACCTAACAATTCAAAGTTGGTTGCGCTAAGACGCCGATGGAGTTAGATAAATTGTATTTTTTATTTACTATAAATCCTGCAAGTTTCCTGGCTCGCATTTCTATATTAATTTAGTTAAAATAATGGCTTCAGCAGCTTATTAGGTGCCATATTCAATTAATGGGAAGCTCAAAAAAGCAGCCAAACCGAGCTGTGTCCGTTAACAGCATTATTTGTATTAGTAGAATTGGCAAATCATTAATATAAAGTTATTCCGTATATTACGGTGTCACATTCAATTTGTTGGAACCTAACAATTCAAAGTTGGTTGCGCTAAGACGCCGATGGAGTTAGATAAATTGTATTTTTTATTCACTATAAATCCTGCAAGTTTCCTGGCTGTCATTTCTATATTAATTTAGTTAAATTAATGGCTTCAAGGGCTTATTAGCTGCAATATTCAATTAATGGGCACCTCAAAAAGCAACCAAAGCAAACGTTGTCTGTTAGCAGCATTATTTGTATTAGTAGAATTGGCAAATCATTAATATAAAGATATTCCGTATCTTACGGTGTCACATTCGATTTGTTGGAACCTAACAATTCAAAGTTGGTTGCGCTAAGACGCCGATGGAGTTAGATAAATTGTATTTTTTATTTACTGTAAATCCTGCAAGTTTCCTGGCTCGCATTTCTATATTAATTTAGTTAAAATAATGGCTTCAGCAGCTTATTAGGTGCCATATTCAATTAATGGGAAGCTCAAAAAAGCAGCCAAACCGAGCTGTGTCCGTTAACAGCATTATTTGTATTAGTAGAATTGGCAAATCATTAATATAAAGATATTCCGTATCTTACGGTGTCACATTCGATTTGTTGGAACCTAACAATTCAAAGTTGGTTGCGCTAAGACGCCGATGGAGTTAGATAAATTGTATTTTTTATTTACTATAAATCCTGCAAGCTTCCTGGCTCTCATTTCTATATTAATTTAGTTAAATTAATGGCTTCAAGGGCTTATTAGCTGCAATATTCAATTAATGGGCACCTCAAAAAGCAACCAAAGCAAACGGTGTCTGTCAGCAGCATTATTTGTATTAGTAGAATTGGCAAATCATTAATATAAAGATATTCCGTATATTACGGTGTCACATTCAATTTGTTGGAACCTAACAATTCAAAGTTGGTTGCGCTAAGACGCCGATGGAGTTAGATAAATTGTATTTTTTATTCACTATAAATCCTGCAAGTTTCCTGGCTGTCATTTCTATATTAATTTAGTTAAATTAATGGCTTCAAGGGCTTATTAGCTGCAATATTCAATTAATGGGCACCTCAAAAAGCAACCAAAGCAAACGTTGTCTGTTAGCAGCATTATTTGTATTAGTAGAATTGGCAAATCATTAATATAAAGATATTCCGTATCTTACGGTGTCACATTCGATTTGTTGGAACCTAACAATTCAAAGTTGGTTGCGCTAAGACGCCGATGGAGTTAGATAAATTGTATTTTTTATTTACTGTAAATCCTGCAAGTTTCCTGGCTCGCATTTCTATATTAATTTAGTTAAAATAATGGCTTCAGCAGCTTATTAGGTGCCATATTCAATTAATGGGAAGCTCAAAAAAGCAGCCAAACCGAGCTGTGTCCGTTAACAGCATTATTTGTATTAGTAGAATTGGCAAATCATTAATATAAAGATATTCCGTATCTTACGGTGTCACATTCGATTTGTTGGAACCTAACAATTCAAAGTTGGTTGCGCTAAGACGCCGATGGAGTTAGATAAATTGTATTTTTTATTTACTATAAATCCTGCAAGTTTCCTGGCTCTCATTTCTATATTAATTTAGTTAAATTAATGGCTTCAAGGGCTTATTAGCTGCAATATTCAATTAATGGGCACCTCAAAAAGCAACCAAAGCAAACGGTGTCTGTTAGCAGCATTATTTGTATTAGTAGAATTGGCAAATCATTAATATAAAGATATTCCGTATATTACGGTGTCACATTCAATTTGTTGGAACCTAACAATTCAAAGTTGGTTGCGCTAAGACGCCGATGGAGTTAGATAAATTGTATTTTTTATTTACTATAAATCCTGCAAGTTTCCTGGCTCTCATTTCTATATTAATTTAGTTAAATTAATGGCTTCAATGGCTTATTAGCTGCCATATTCAATTAATGAGAACCTCAAAAAGCAACCAAAGCAAACGGTGTCTGTTAGCAGCATTATTTGTATTAGCAGAATTGGCAAATCATTAATATAAAGATATTCCGTATCTTACGGTATCACATTCAATTTGTTGGAACCTAACAATTCAAAGTTGGTTGCGCTAAGACGCAGATGGAGTTCGATAAATTGTATTTTTTATTTACTATAAATCCTGCAAGTTTCCTGGCTCGCATTTTTATATTAATTTAGTTAAAATAATGGCTTCAGCAGCTTATTAGGTGCCATATTCAATTAATGGGAACCTCAAAAAGCAACCAAAGCAAACGGTGTCTGTTAGCAGCATTATTTGTATTAGTAGAATTGGCAAATCGTTAATATAAAGATATTCCGTATATTACGGTGTCACATTCGATTTGTTGGAACCTAACAATTCAAAGTTGGTTGCGCTAAGACGCCGATGGAGTTAGATAATTTGTATTTTTTATTTACTATAAATCCTGCAAGTTTCCTGGCTCGCATTTCTATATTAATTTAGTTAAAATAATGGCTTCAGCAGCTTATTAGGTGCCATATTCAATTAATGGGAAGCTAAAAAAAGCAGACAAACCGAGCTGTGTCTGTTAACAGCATTATTTGTATTAGTAGAATTGGCAAATTTTAATATAAAGATATTCCGTATCTTACGGTGTCACATTCAATTTGTTGGAACCTAACAATTCAAAGTTGGTTGCGCTAAGACGCCGATGGAGTCAGATAAATTGTATTTTTTATTTACTATAAATCCTGCAAGTTTCCTGGCTCTCGTTTCTATATTAATTTAGTTAAATTAATGGCTTCAAGGGCTTATTAGGTGCCATATTCAATTAATGGGAGGCTCAGAGAGCAGCCAAAGTAAACGGTGACGTTTAGCAGCATTATTTGTGCTAGTAGAATTGGCAAATCATTAATATAAAGCTATTCCGTACATTACGGTCTCACATTCGATTTGTTGGAACCTAACAATTCAAAGTTGGTTGCCCTAAGATGCCGATGGTGTTAGATAAATTGAATTTTTTATTTACTATAAATCCTGCAAGTTTTCTGGCTCGCATTTCTATATAAATGTAGTTAAAATAATGGCTTCAGCCGCATATTAGGTACCATATTCAATTAATGGGAAGCTCAAAAAAGCAGCCAATCCGAACTGTGTCTGTTAACAGCATTATTTGTATTAGTAGAATTTGCAAATCATTAATATAAAGATATTCCGTATATTACGGTGTCACATTCGATTTGTTGGAACCTATCAATTCAAAGTTGGTTGCCCTAAGATGCCGATGGTGTTAGATAAATTGAATTTTTTATTTACTATAAATCCTGCAAGTTTCCTGGCTCGCATTTCTATATAAATTTAGTTAAAATAATGGCTTCAGTAGTTTATTAGGTGCCATATTCAATTAGTTGGAAGCTCAAAAAAGCAGCCAATCCGAACTGTGTCTGTTAACAACATTATTTGTATTAGTAGAATTGGCAAATCATTAATATAAAGATTTTCCGTATATTACGGTGTCACATTCAATGTGTTGGAACCTAACAATTCAAAGTTGGTTGCGCTAAGACGCCGATGGAGTTAGATAAATTGTATTTTTTATTTACTATAAATCCTGCAAGTTTCCCGGCTCGCATTTCTATATTAATTTAGTCAAAATAATGGCTTCAGCAGCTTATTAGGTGCCATATTCAATTAATGGGACGCTCAAAAAAGTAGCCAAACCGAACTGTGTCTGTTAACAACATTATTTGTATTAGTAGAATTGGCAAATCATTAATATAAAGATATTCCGTATATTACGGTGTCACATTCAATGTGTTGGAACCTAACAATTCAAAGTTGGTTGCCCTAAGATGCCGATGGTGTTAGATAAATTGAATTTTTTATTTACTATAAATCCTGCAAGTTTCCTGGCTCGCATTTCTATATAAATTTAGTTAAAATAATGCCTTCAGTAGTTTATTAGGTGCCATATTCAATTAGTTGGAAGCTCAAAAAAGCAGCCAATCCGAACTGTGTCTGTTAACAACATTATTTGTATTAGTAGAATTGGCAAATCATTAATATAAAGATATTCCGTATATTACGGTGTCACATTCGATTTGTTGGAACCTAACAATTCAAAGTTGGTTGCGCTAAGACGCCGATGGAGTTAGATAAATTGTATTTTTTATTTACTATAAATCCTGCAAGTTTCCTGGCTCGCATTTCTATATAAATTTAGTTAAAATAATGGCTTCAGTAGTTTATTAGGTGCCATATTCAATTAGTTGGAAGCTCAAAAAAGCAGCCAATCCGAACTGTGTCTGTTAACAACATTATTTGTATTAGTAGAATTGGCAAATCATTAATATAAAGATATTCCGTATATTACGGTGTCACATTCGATTTGTTGGAACCTAACAATTCAAAGTTGGTTGCGCTAAGATGCCGATGGAGTTAGATAAATTGTATTTTTTATTTACTATAAATCCTGCAAGTTTCCTGGCTCTCATTTCTATATTAATTTAATTAAATTAATGGCTTCAAGGGCTTATTAACTGCCATATTCAATTAATGGGCACCTCAAAAAGCAACCAAAGCAAACGGTGTCTGTTAGCAGCATTATTTATATTAGTAGAATTTGCAAATCATTAATATAAAGATATTCCGTATATTACGGTGTCACATTCGATTTGTTGGAAACTAACAATTCAAAGTTGGTTGCCCTAAGATGCCGATGGTGTTAGATAAATTGAATTTTTTATTTATTATAAATTCTGCAAGTTTTCTGGCTCGCATTTCTATATAAATTTAGTTAAAATAATGGCTTCAGTAGTTTATTAGGTGCCATATTCAATTAGTTGGAAGCTCAAAAAAGCAGCCAATCCGAACTGTGTCTGTTAACAGCATTATTTATATTAGTAGAATTTTCAAATCATTAATATAAAGATATTCCGTATATTACGGTGTCACATTCGATTTGTTGGAACCTAACAATTCAAAGTTGGTTGCGCTAAAACGCCGATGGGGTTAGATAAAATGTATTTTTTATTTACTATAAATCCTGCAAGTTTCCTGGCTCGCATTTCTATATTAATTTAGTTAAAATAATGGCTTCAAGGGCTTATTAGCTGCCATATTCAATTAATGGGAACCTCAAAAAGCAACCAAAGCAAACGGTGTCTGTAAGCAGCATTATTTGTATTAGTAGAATTGGCAAATCATTAATATAAAGATATTCCGTACATTACGGTCTCACATTCGATTTGCTGGAACCTAACAATTCAAAGTTGGTTGCCCTAAGATGCCGATGGTGTTAGATAAATTGAATTTTTTCTTTACTATAAATCCTGCAAGTTTTCTGGCTCGCATTTTTATATAAATTTAGTTAAAATAATGGCTTCAGTAGTTTATTAGGTGCCATATTCAATTAGTTGGAAGCTCAAAAAAGCAGCCAATCCGAACTGTGTCTGTTAACAGCATTATTTATATTAGTAGAATTTTCAAATCATTAATATAAAGATATTCCGTATATTACGGTGTCACATTCGATTTGTTGGAACCTAACAATTCAAAGTTGGTTGCGCTAAAACGCCGATGGAGTTAGATAAATTGTATTTTTTATTTACTATAAATCCTGCAAGTTTCCTGGCTCGCATTTCTATATTAATTTAGTTAAAATAATGGCTTCAGCAGCTTATTAGGTGCCATATTCAATTAATGGGAAGCTCAAAAAAGCAGCCAAACCGAACTGTGTCTGTTAACAACATTATTTGTATTAGTAGAATTGGCAAATCATTAATATAAAGATATTCCGTATATTACGGTGTCACATTCAATTTGTTGGAACCTAACAATTCAAAATTGGTTGCGCTAAAACGCCGATGGAGTTAGATAAATTGTATTTTTTATTTACTATAAATCCTGCAAGTTTCCTGGCTCGCATTTCTATATTAATTTAGTTAAAATAATGGCTTCAGCAGCTTATTAGGTGCCATATTCAATTAATGGGAAGCTCAAAAAAGCAGCCAAACCGAACTGTGTCTGTTAACAACATTATTTGTATTAGTAGAATTGGAAAATCATTAATATAAAGATATTCCGTATATTACGGTGTCACATTCCAATTGTTGGAACCTAACAATTCAAAGTTGGTTGCGCTAAAACGCCGATGGAGTTAGATAAATTGTATTTTTTATTTACTATAAATCCTGCAAGTTTCCTGGCTCGCATTTCTATATTAATTTAGTTAAATTAATGGCTTCAAGGGCTTATTAGCTGCCATATTCAATTAATGGGAACCTCAAAAAGCAACCAAAGCAAACGGTGTCTGTAAGCAGCATTATTTGTATTAGTAGAATTGGCAAATCATTAATATAAAGATATTCCGTACATTACGGTCTCACATTCGATTTGCTGGAACCTAACAATTCAAAGTTGGTTGCCCTAAGATGCCGATGGTGTTAGATAAATTGAATTTTTTATTTACTATAAATCCTGCAAGTTTTCTGGCTCGCATTTCTATATAAATTTAGTTAAAATAATGGCTTCAGTAGTTTATTAGGTGCCATATTCAATTAGTTGGAAGCTCAAAAAAGCAGCCAATCCGAACTGTGTCTGTTAACAGCATTATTTATATTAGTAGAATTTTCAAATCATTAATATAAAGATATTCCGTATATTACGGTGTCACATTCGATTTGTTGGAACCTAACAATTCAAAGTTGGTTGCGCTAAAACGCCGATGGAGTTAGATAAATTGTATTTTTTATTTACTATGAATCCTGCAAGTTTCCTGGCTCGCATTTCTATATTAATTTAGTTAAAATAATGGCTTCAGCAGCTTATTAGGTGCCATATTCAATTAATGGGAAGCTCAAAAAAGCAGCCAAACCGAACTGTGTCTATTAACAGCATTATTTGTATTAGTAGAATTGGCAAATCATTAATATAAAGATATTCCGTATATTACGGTGTCACATTCAATTTGTTGGAACCTAACAATTCGAAATTGGTTGCGCTAAGACGCCGATGGAGTTAGATAAATTGTATTTTTTATTTACTATAAATCCTGCTAGTTTCCTAGCTCTCATTTCTATATTAATTTAGTTAAAAAATGGCTTCAGTGGTTTATTAGGTGCCATATTCAATTAATGGGAAGCTCAGAAAAGCAGCCAAACCGAACTGTGTCTGTTAACAGCATTATTTGTATTAGTAGAATTGGCAAATCATTAATATAAAGATATTCCGTATATTACGGTGTCACATTCAATTTGTTGGAACCTAACATTTCAAAGTTGGTTGTGCTAAGACGCCGATGGAGTTAGATAAATTGTATTTTTTATTTACTATAAATCCTGCAAGTTTCCTGGCTCGCATTTCTATGTTAATTTAGTTAAAATAATGGCTTTAGCAGCTTATTAGATGCCATATTCTATTAATTGGAAGCTCAGAAAAGCAGCCAAACCGAACTGTGTCTGTTAACGGTATTATTTGTATTAGTAGAATTGGTAAATCATCAATATAAAGATATTCCGTATATTACGGTGTCACATTCAATTTGGTGGAACCTAACAATTCAAAATTGGTTGCGCTAAGACGCCGATGAAGTTAGATGAATTGTATTTTTTATTTATTATAAATCCTGCAAGTTTCCTGGCTCGCATTTCTATATTAATTTATTTAAGATAATGGCTTCAGCAGCTTATTAGGTGCCATATTCAATTAATGGGAAGCTCAAAAAAGCAGCCAAACCGAACTGTGTCTGTTAACAGCATTATTTGTATTAGTAGAATTGGCAAATCATTAATATAAAGATATTCCGTATATTACGGTGTCACATTCAATTTGTTGGAACCTAACATTTCAAAGTTGGTTGCGCTAAGACGCCGATGGAGTTAGATAAATTGTATTTTTTATTTACTATAAATCCTGCTAGTTTCCTAGCTCTCATTTCTATATTAATTTAGTTAAAAAAATGGCTTCAGTAGTTTATTAGGTGCCATATTCAATTAATGGGAAGCTCAAAAAGCAGCCAAAGTGAACGGTGACGTTTAGCAGCATTATTTGTATTAGTAGAATTGGCAAATTATTAATATAAGGTTATTCCGTATATTACGGTGTCACATTCAATTTGTTGGAACCTAACATTTCAAAGTTGGTTGCGCTAAGACGCCGATGGAGTTAGATAAATTGTATTTTTTATTTACTATAAATCCTGCAAGTTTTCTGGCTCGCATTTCTATGTTAATTTAGTTAAAATAATGGTTTCAGCAGCTTATTAGGTGCCATATTCTATTAATGGGAAGCTCAGAAAAGATGCCAAACCGAACTGTGTCTGTTAACAGCATTATTTGTATTAGTAGAATTGGTAATTCATTAATATAAAGATATTCCGTATATTACGGTGTCACATTCAATTTGTTGGAACCTAACATTTCAAAGTTGGTTGCGCTAAGACGCCGATGGAGTTAGATAAATTGTATTTTTTATTTATTATAAATCCTGCAAGTTTCCTGGCTCGCATTTCTATATTAATTTAGTTAAAATAATGGCTTCAGCAGCTTATTAGGTGCCATATTCAATTAATGGGAGGCTCAGAAAGCAGCCAAAGTGAACGGTGACCTTTAGCAGCATTATTTGTATTAGTAGAATTGGCAAATCATTAATATAAAGATATTCCGTATATTACGGTGTCACATTCAATTTGTTGGAACCTAACATTTCAAAGTTGGTTGCGCTAAGACGCCGATGGAGTTAGATAAATTGTATTTTTTATTTACTATAAATCCTGCAAGTTTCCTGGCTCGCATTTCTATGTTAATTTAGTTAAAATAATGGCTTCAGCAGCTTATTAGGTGCCATATTCTATTAATGGGTAGCTCAGAAAAGCAGCCAAACCGAACTGTGTCTGTTAACAGCATTATTTGTATTAGTAGAATTGGTAATTCATTAATATAAAGATATTCCGTATATTACGGTGTCACATTCAATTTGTTGGAACCTAACATTTCAAAGTTGATTGCGCTAAGACGCCGATGGAGTTAGATAAATTGTATTTTTTATTTACTATAAATCCTGCAAGTTTCCTGGCTCGCATTTCTATGTTAATTTAGTTAAAATAATGGCTTTAGCAGCTTATTAGGTGCCATACTCTATTAATGGGAAGCTCAGAAAAGCAGCCAAACCGAACTGTGTCTGTTAACAGCATTATTTGTATTAGTAGAATTGGTAATTCATTAATATAAAGATATTCCGTATATTACGGTGTCACATTCAATTTGTTGGAACCTAACAATTCAAAGTTGGTTGCGCTAAGACGCCGATGGAGTTAGATAAATTGTATTTTTTATTTACTATAAATCCTGCAAGTTTCCTGGCTCGCATTTCTATATTAATTTTGTTAAATTAATGACTTCAAGGGCTTATTAGCTGCCATATTCAATTAATGGGAACCTCAAAAAGCAACCAAAGCAAACGGTGTCTGTAAGCAGCATTATTTGTATTAGTAGAATTGGCAAATCATTAATATAAAGATATTCCGTACATTACGGTCTCACATTCGATTTGCTGGAACCTAACAATTCAAAGTTGGTTGCCCTAAGATGCCGATGGTGTTAGATAAATTGAATTTTTTATTTACTATAAATCCTGCAAGTTTTCTGGCTCGCATTTCTATATAAATTTAGTTAAAATAATGGCTTCAGTAGTTTATTAGGTGCCATATTCAATTAGTTGGAAGCTCAAAAAAGCAGCCAATCCGAACTGTGTCTGTTAACAGCATTATTTATATTAGTAGAATTTTCAAATCATTAATATAAAGATATTCCGTATATTACGGTGTCACATTCGATTTGTTGGAACCTAACAATTCAAAGTTGGTTGCGCTAAAACGCCGATGGAGTTAGATAAATTGTATTTTTTATTTACTATGAATCCTGCAAGTTTCCTGGCTCGCATTTCTATATTAATTTAGTTAAAATAATGGCTTCAGCAGCTTATTAGGTGCCATATTCAATTAATGGGAAGCTCAAAAAAGCAGCCAAACCGAACTGTGTCTGTTAACAACATTATTTGTATTAATAGAATTGGCAAATCATTAATATAAAGATATTCCGTATATTACGGTGTCACATTCAATTTGTTGGAACCTAACAATTCAAAATTGGTTGCGCTAAGACGCCGATGAAGTTAGATAAATTGTGTTTTTTATTTACTATAAATCCTGCAAGTTTCCTGGCTCGCATTTCTATATTAATTTAGTTAAAATAATGGCTTCAGCAGCTTATTAGGTGCAATATTCAATTAATGGGAGGCTCAGAAAGCAGCCAAAGTGAACGGTGACCTTTAGCAGCGTTATTTGTATTAGTAGAATTGGCAAATCATTAATATAAAGATATTCCGTATATTACGGTGTCACATTCAATTTGTTGGAACCTAACATTTCAAAGTTGGTTGCGCTAAGACGCCGATGGAGTTAGATAAATTGTATTTTTTATTTACTATAAATCCTGCAAGTTTCCTGGCTCGCATTTCTATATTAATTTAGTTAAAATAATGGCTTCAGCAGCTTATTAGGTGCCATATTCAATTAATGGGAAGCTCAAAAAAGCAGCCAAACCGAACTGTGTCTGTTAACAACATTATTTGTATTAGTAGAATTGGCAAATCATTAATATAAAGATATTCCGTATATTACGGTGTCACATTCAATTTGTTGGAACCTAACAATTCAAAATTGGTTGCGCTAAAACGCCGATGGAGTTAGATAAATTGTATTTTTTATTTACTATAAATCCTGCAAGTTTCCTGGCTCGCATTTCTATATTAATTTAGTTAAAATAATGGCTTCAGCAGCTTATTAGGTGCCATATTCAATTAATGGGAAGCTCAAAAAAGCAGCCAAACCGAACTGTGTCTGTTAACAACATTATTTGTATTAGTAGAATTGGCAAATCATTAATATAAAGATATTCCGTATATTACGGTGTCACATTCCATTTGTTGGAACCTAACAATTCAAAGTTGGTTGCGCTAAAACGCCGATGGAGTTAGATAAATTGTATTTTTTATTTACTATAAATCCTGCAAGTTTCTTGGCTCGCATTTCTATATTAATTTAGTTAAATTAATGGCTTCAAGGGCTTATTAGCTGCCATATTCAATTAATGGGAACCTCAAAAAGCAACCAAAGCAAACGGTGTCTGTAAGCAGCATTATTTGTATTAGTAGAATTGGCAAATCATTAATATAAAGATATTCCGTACATTACGGTCTCACATTCGATTTGCTGGAACCTAACAATTCAAAGTTGGTTGCCCTAAGATGCCGATGGAGTTAGATAAATTGTATTTTTTATTTACTATAAATCCTGCAAGTTTCCTGGCTCGCATTTCTATATTAATTTAGTTAAAATAATGGCTTAAGCAGCTTATTAGGTGCCATATTCAATTAATGGGAGGCTCAGAAAGCAGCCAAAGTGAACGGTGACCTTTAGCAGCATTATTTGTATTAGTAGAATTGGCAAATCATTAATATAAAGATATTCCGTATATTACGGTGTCACATTCAATTTGTTGGAACCTAACATTTCAAAGTTGGTTGCGCTAAGACGCCGATGGAGTTAGATAAATTGTATTTTTTATTTACTATAAATCCTGCAAGTTTCCTGGCTCGCATTTCTATATTAATTTAGTTAAAATAATGGCTTCAGCAGCTTATTAGGTGCCATATTCAATTAATGGGAAGCTCAAAAAAGCAGCCAAACCGAACTGTGTCTGTTAACAACATTATTTGTATTAGTAGAATTGGCAAATCATTAATATAAAGATATTCCGTATATTACGGTGTCACATTCCATTTGTTGGAACCTAACAATTCAAAGTTGGTTGCGCTAAAACGCCGATGGAGTTAAATAAATTGTATTTTTTATTTACTATAAATCCTGCAAGTTTCTTGGCTCGCATTTCTATATTAATTTAGTTAAATTAATGGCTTCAAGGGCTTATTAGCTGCCATATTCAATTAATGGGAACCTCAAAAAGCAACCAAAGCAAACGGTGTCTGTAAGCAGCATTATTTGTATTAGTAGAATTGGCAAATCATTAATATAAAGATATTCCGTACATTACGGTCTCACATTCGATTTGCTGGAACCTAACAATTCAAAGTTGGTTGCCCTAAGATGCCGATGGAGTTAGATAAATTGTATTTTTTATTTACTATAAATCCTGCAAGTTTCCTGGCTCGCATTTCTATATTAATTTAGTTAAAATAATGGCTTCAGCAGCTTATTAGGTGCCATATTCAATTAATGGGAAGCTCAAAAAAGCAGCCAAACCGAACTGTGTCTGTTAACAACATTATTTGTATTAGTAGAATTGGCAAATCATTAATATAAAGATATTCCGTATATTACGGTGTCACATTCAATTTGTTGGAACCTAACAATTCAAAATTGGTTGCGCTAAGACGCCGATGAAGTTAGATAAATTGTGTTTTTTATTTACTATAAATCCTGCAAGTTTCCTGGCTCGCATTTCTATATTAATTTAGTTAAAATAATAGCTTCAGCAGCTTATTAGGTGCCATATTCTATTAATGGGAAGCTCAGAAAAGCAGCCAAACCGAACTGTGTCTGTTAACGGTATTATTTGTATTAGTAGAATTGGTAAATCATTAATATAAAGATATTCCGTATATTACGGTGTCACATTCAATTTGGTGGAACCTAACAATTCAAAATTGGTTGCGCTAAGACGCCGATGAAGTTAGATGAATTGTATTTTTTATTTATTATAAATCCTGCAAGTTTCCTGGCTCGCATTTCTATATTAATTTATTTAAGATAATGGCTTCAGCAGCTTATTAGGTGCCATATTCTATTAATGGGAAGCTCAGAAAAGCAGCCAAACCGAACTGTGTCTGTTAACGGTATTATTTGTATTAGTAGAATTGGTAAATCATCAATATAAAGATATTCCGTATATTACGGTGTCACATTCAATTTGTTGGAACCTAACATTTCAAAGTTGGTTGCGCTAAGACGCCGATGGAGTTAGATAAATTGTATTTTTTATTTATTATAAATCCTGCTAGTTTCCTAGCTCTCATTTCTATATTAATTTAGTTAAAAAAAATGGCTTCAGTAGTTTATTAGGTGCCATATTCAATTAATGGGAAGCTCAAAAAGCAGCCAAAGTGAACGGTGACGTTTAGCAGCATTATTTGTATTAGTAGAATTGGCAAATCATTAATATAAAGATATTCCGTATATTACGGTGTCACATTCAATTTGGTGGAACCTAACAATTCAAAATTGGTTGCGCTAAGACGCCGATGAAGTTAGATGAATTGTATTTTTTATTTATTATAAATCCTGCTAGTTTCCTAGCTCTCATTTCTATATTAATTTAGTTAAAAAAAAATGGCTTCAGTAGTTTATTAGGTGCCATATTCAATTAATGGGAAGCTCAGAAAGCAGCCAAAGTGAACGGTGACCTTTAGCAGCATTATTTGTATTAGTAGAATTGGCAAATCATTAATATAAAGATATTCCGTATATTACGGTGTCACATTCAATTTGGTGGAACCTAACAATTCAAAATTGGTTGCGCTAAGACGCCGATGAAGTTAGATGAATTGTATTTTTTATTTATTATAAATCCTGCAAGTTTCCTGGCTCGCATTTCTATATTAATTTATTTAAGATAATGGCTTCAGCAGCTTATTAGGTGCCATATTCTATTAATGGGAAGCTCAGAAAAGCAGCCAAACCGAACTGTGTCTGTTAACGGTATTATTTGTATTAGTAGAATTGGTAAATCATCAATATAAAGATATTCCGTATATTACGGTGTCACATTCAATTTGTTGGAACCTAACATTTCAAAGTTGGTTGCGCTAAGACGCCGATGGAGTTAGATAAATTGTATTTTTTATTTATTATAAATCCTGCTAGTTTCCTAGCTCTCATTTCTATATTAATTTAGTTAAAAAAAATGGCTTCAGTAGTTTATTAGGTGCCATATTCAATTAATGGGAAGCTCAAAAAGCAGCCAAAGTGAACGGTGACGTTTAGCAGCATTATTTGTATTAGTAGAATTGGCAAATCATTAATATAAAGTTATTCCGTATATTACGGTGTCACATTCAATTTGTTGGAACCTAACATTCCAAAGTTGGTTGCGCTAAGACGCCGATGGAGTTTGATAAATTGTATTTTTTATTTATTATAAATCCTGCAAGTTTCCTGGCTCGCATTTCTATATTAATTTAGTTAAAATAATGGCTTCAGCAGCTTATTAGGTGCCATATTCAATTAATGGGAGGCTCAGAAAGCAGCCAAAGTGAACGGTGACCTTTAGCAGCATTATTTGTATTAGTAGAATTGGCAAATCATTAATATAAAGATATTCCGTATATTACGGTGTCACATTCAATTTGTTGGAACCTAACATTTCAAAGTTGGTTGCGCTAAGACGCCGATGGAGTTTGATAAATTGTATTTTTTATTTATTATAAATCCTGCAAGTTTCCTGGCTCGCATTTCTATATTAATTTAGTTAAAATAATGGCTTCAGCAGCTTATTAGGTGCCATATTCAATTAATGGGAGGCTCAGAAAGCAGCCAAAGTGAACGGTGACCTTTAGCAGCATTATTTGTATTAGTAGAATTGGCAAATCATTAATATAAAGATATTCCGTATATTACGGTGTCACATTCAATTTGTTGGAACCTAACATTTCAAAGTTGGTTGCGCTAAGACGCCGATGGAGTTAGATAAATTGTATTTTTTATTTACTATAAATCCTGCAAGTTTCCTGGCTCGCATTTCTATGTTAATTTAGTTAAAATAATGGCTTCAGCAGCTTATTAGGTGCCATATTCTATTAATGGGTAGCTCAGAAAAGCAGCCAAACCGAACTGTGTCTGTTAACAGCATTATTTGTATTAGTAGAATTGGTAATTCATTAATATAAAGATATTCCGTATATTACGGTGTCACATTCAATTTGTTGGAACCTAACATTTCAAAGTTGATTGCGCTAAGACGCCGATGGAGTTAGATAAATTGTATTTTTTATTTACTATAAATCCTGCAAGTTTCCTGGCTCGCATTTCTATGTTAATTTAGTTAAAATAATGGATTTAGCAGCTTATTAGGTGCCATACTCTATTAATGGGAAGCTCAGAAAAGCAGCCAAACCGAACTGTGTCTGTTAACAGCATTATTTGTATTAGTAGAATTGGTAATTCATTAATATAAAGATATTCCGTATATTACGGTGTCACATTCAATTTGTTGGAACCTAACATTTCAAAGTTGGTTGCGCTAAAACGCCGATGGAGTTAGATAAATTGTATTTTTTATTTACTATAAATCCTGCAAGTTTCCTGGCTCGCATTTCTATGTTAATTTAGTTAAAATAATGGCTTTAGCAGCTTATTAGGTGCCATATTCTATTAATGGGAAGCTCAGAAAAGCAGCCAAACCGAACTGTGTCTGTTAACAGCATTATTTGTATTAGTAGAATTGGTAATTCATTAATATAAAGATATTCCGTATATTACGGTGTCACATTCAATTTGTTGGAACCTAACATTTCAAAGTTGGTTGCGCTAAAACGCCGATGGAGTTAGATAAATTGTATTTTTTATTTACTATAAATCCTGCAAGTTTCCTGGCTCGCATTTCTATATTAATTTAGTTAAATTAATGGCTTCAAGGGCTTATTAGCTGCCATATTCAATTAATGGGAACCTCAAAAAGCAACCAAAGCAAACGGTGTCTGTAAGCAGCATTATTTGTATTAGTAGAATTGGCAAATCATTAATATAAAGATATTCCGTACATTACGGTCTCACATTCGATTTGCTGGAACCTAACAATTCAAAGTTGGTTGCCCTAAGATGCCGATGGTGTTAGATAAATTGAATTTTTTATTTACTATAAATCCTGCAAGTTTTCTGGCTCGCATTTCTATATAAATTTAGTTAAAATAATGGCTTCAGTAGTTTATTAGGTGCCATATTCAATTAGTTGGAAGCTCAAAAAAGCAGCCAATCCGAACTGTGTCTGTTAACAGCATTATTTATATTAGTAGAATTTTCAAATCATTAATATAAAGATATTCCGTATATTACGGTGTCACATTCGATTTGTTGGAACCTAACAATTCAAAGTTGGTTGCGCTAAAACGCCGATGGAGTTAGATAAATTGTATTTTTTATTTACTATGAATCCTGCAAGTTTCCTGGTTCGCATTTCTATATTAATTTAGTTAAAATAATGGCTTCAGCAGCTTATTAGGTGCCATATTCAATTAATGGGAAGCTCAAAAAAGCAGCCAAACCGAACTGTGTCTGTTAACAACATTATTTGTATTAGTAGAATTGGCAAATCATTAATATAAAGATATTCCGTATTACGGTGTCACATTCAATTTGTTGGAACCTAACAATTCAAAATTGGTTGCGCTAAGACGCCGATGAAGTTAGATAAATTGTGTTTTTTATTTACTATAAATCCTGCAAGTTTCCTGGCTCGCATTTCTATATTAATTTATTTAAGATAATGGCTTCAGCAGCTTATTAGGTGCCATATTCAATTAATGGGAAGCTCAAAAAAGCAGCCAAACCGAACTGTGTCTGTTAACAGCATTATTTGTATTAGTAGAATTGGCAAATCATTAATATAAAGATATTCCGTATATTACGGTGTCACATTCAATTTGTTGGAACCTAACATTTCAAAGTTGATTGCGCTAAGACGCCGATGGAGTTAGATAAATTGTATTTTTTATTTATTATAAATCCTGCAAGTTTCCTGGCTCGCATTTCTATATTAATTTAGTTAAAATAATGGCTTCAGCAGCTTATTAGGTGCCATATTCAATTAATGGGAGGCTCAGAAAGCAGCCAAAGTGAACGGTGACCTTTAGCAGCATTATTTGTATTAGTAGAATTGGCAAATCATTAATATAAAGATATTCCGTATATTACGGTGTCACATTCAATTTGTTGGAACCTAACATTTCAAAGTTGGTTGCGCTAAGACGCCGATGGGGTTAGATAAATTGTATTTTTTATTTACTATAAATCCTGCAAGTTTCCTGGCTCGCATTTCTATGTTAATTTAGTTAAAATAATGGCTCCAGCAGCTTATTAGGTGCCATATTCTAATAATGGGTAGCTCAGAAAAGCAGCCAAACCGAACTGTGTCTGTTAACAGCATTATTTGTATTAGTAGAATTGGTAATTCATTAATATAAAGATATTCCGTATATTACGGTGTCACATTCAATTTGTTGGAACCTAACATTTCAAAGTTGATTGCGCTAAGACGCCGATGGAGTTAGATAAATTGTATTTTTTATTTACTATAAATCCTGCAAGTTTCCTGGCTCGCATTTCTATGTTAATTTAGTTAAAATAATGGCTTTAGCAGCTTATTAGGTGCCATACTCTATTAATGGGAAGCTCAGAAAAGCAGCCAAACCGAACTGTGTCTGTTAACAGCATTATTTGTATTAGTAGAATTGGTAATTCATTAATATAAAGATATTCCGTATATTACGGTGTCACATTCAATTTGTTGGAACCTAACAATTCAAAGTTGGTTGCGCTAAGACGCCGATGGAGTTAGATAAATTGTATTTTTTATTTACTATAAATCCTGCAAGTTTCCTGGCTCGCATTTCTATATTAATTTAGTTAAAATAATTGCTTCAGTAGCTTATTAGGTACCATATTCAATTAATGGGAGGCTCAGAAAGCAGCCAAAGTGAGCGGTGACCTTTAGCAGCATTTTTTGTATTAGTAGAATTAGCAAATCATTAATATAAAGATATTCCGTATATTACGGTGTCACATTCAATTTGTTGGAACCTAACATTTCAAAGTTAGTTGCGCTAAGACGCCGATGGGGTTAGATAAATTGTATTTTTTATTTACTATAAATCCTGCAAGTTTCCTGGCTCGCATTTCTATGTTAATTTAGTTAAAATAATGGCTTTAGCAGCTTATTAGGTGCCATATTCTATTAATGGGAAGCTCAGAAAAGCAGCCAAACCGAACTGTGTCTGTTAACGGTATTATTTGTATTAGTAGAATTGGTAAATCATCAATATAAAGATATTCCGTATATTACGGTGTCACATTCAATTTGTTGGAACCTAACATTTCAAAGTTGGTTGCGCTAAGACGCCGATGGAGTTAGATAAATTGTATTTTTTATTTACTATAAATCCTGCTAGTTTCCTAGCTCTCATTTCTATATTAATTTAGTTAAAAAAAATGGCTTCAGTAGTTTATTAGGTGCCATATTCAATTAATGGGAAGCTCAAAAAGCAGCCAAAGTGAACGGTGACCTTTAGCAGCATTATTTGTATTAGTAGAATTGGCAAATCATTAATATAAAGATATTCCGTATATTACGGTGTCACATTCAATTTGTTGGAACCTAACATTTCAAAGTTGGTTGCGCTAAGACGCCGATGGAGTTAGATAAATTGTATTTTTTATTTACTATAAATCCTGCAAGTTTCCTGGCTCGCATTTCTATGTTAATTTAGTTAAAATAATGGCTTCAGCAGCTTATTAGGTGCCATATTCTATTAATGGGTAGCTCAGAAAAGCAGCCAAACCGAACTGTGTCTGTTAACAGCATTATTTGTATTAGTAGAATTGGTAATTCATTAATATAAAGATATTCCGTATATTACGGTGTCACATTCAATTTGTTGGAACCTAACAATTCAAAGTTGGTTGCGCTAAGACGCCGATGGAGTTAGATAAATTGTATTTTTTATTTACTATAAATCCTGCAAGTTTCCTGGCTCGCATTTCTATATTAATTTAGTTAAAATAATTGCTTCAGTAGCTTATTAGCTGCCATATTCAATTAATGGGAGGCTCAGAAAGCAGCCAAAGTGAGCGGTGACCTTTAGCAGCATTTTTTGTATTAGTAGAATTGGCAAATCATTAATATAAAGATATTCCGTATATTACGGTGTCACATTCAATTTGTTGGAACCTAACATTTCAAAGTTAGTTGCGCTAAGACGCCGATGGGGTTAGATAAATTGTATTTTTTATTTACTATAAATCCTGCAAGTTTCCTGGCTCGCATTTCTATGTTAATTTAGTTAAAATAATGGCTTTAGCAGCTTATTAGGTGCCATATTCTATTAATGGGAAGCTCAGAAAAGCAGCCAAACCGAACTGTGTCTGTTAACAGCATTATTTGTATTAGTAGAATTGGTAATTCATTAATATAAAGATATTCCGTATATTACGGTGTCACATTCAATTTGTTGGAACCTAACATTTCAAAGTTGGTTGCGCTAAAACGCCGATGGAGTTAGATAAATTGTATTTTTTATTTACTATAAATCCTGAAAGTTTCCTGGCTCGCATTTCTATATTAATTTAGTTAAATTAATGGCTTCAAGGGCTTATTAGCTGCCATATTCAATTAATGGGAACCTCAAAAAGCAACCAAAGCAAACGGTGTCTGTAAGCAGCATTATTTGTATTAGTAGAATTGGCAAATCATTAATATAAAGATATTCCGTACATTACGGTCTCACATTCGATTTGCTGGAACCTAACAATTCAAAGTTGGTTGCCCTAAGATGCCGATGGTGTTAGATAAATTGAATTTTTATTTACTATAAATCCTGCAAGTTTTCTGGCTCGCATTTCTATATAAATTTAGTTAAAATAATGACTTCAGTAGTTTATTAGGTGCCATATTCAATTAGTTGGAAGCTCAAAAAAGCAGCCAATCCGAACTGTGTCTGTTAACAGCATTATTTATATTAGTAGAATTTTCAAATCATTAATATAAAGATATTCCGTATATTACGGTGTCACATTCGATTTGTTGGAACCTAACAATTCAAAGTTGGTTGCGCTAAAACGCCGATGGAGTTAGATAAATTGTATTTTTTATTTACTATGAATCCTGCAAGTTTCCTGGTTCGCATTTCTATATTAATTTAGTTAAAATAATGGCTTCAGCAGCTTATTAGGTGCCATATTCAATTAATGGGAAGCTCAAAAAAGCAGCCAAACCGAACTGTGTCTGTTAACAACATTATTTGTATTAGTAGAATTGGCAAATCATTAATATAAAGATATTCCGTATTACGGTGTCACATTCAATTTGTTGGAACCTAACAATTCAAAATTGGTTGCGCTAAGACGCCGATGAAGTTAGATAAATTGTGTTTTTTATTTACTATAAATCCTGCAAGTTTCCTGGCTCGCATTTCTATATTAATTTATTTAAGATAATGGCTTCAGCAGCTTATTAGGTGCCATATTCAATTAATGGGAAGCTCAAAAAAGCAGCCAAACCGAACTGTGTCTGTTAACAGCATTATTTGTATTAGTAGAATTGGCAAATCATAAATATAAAGATATTCCGTATATTACGGTGTCACATTCAATTTGTTGGAACCTAACATTTCAAAGTTGATTGCGCTAAGACGCCGATGGAGTTAGATAAATTGTATTTTTTATTTATTATAAATCCTGCAAGTTTCCTGGCTCGCATTTCTATATTAATTTAGTTAAAATAATGGCTTCAGCAGCTTATTAGGTGCCATATTCAATTAATGGGAGGCTCAGAAAGCAGCCAAAGTGAACGGTGACCTTTAGCAGCATTATTTGTATTAGTAGAATTGGCAAATCATTAATATAAAGATATTCCGTATATTACGGTGTCACATTCAATTTGTTGGAACCTAACATTTCAAAGTTGGTTGCGCTAAGACGCCGATGGGGTTAGATAAATTGTATTTTTTATTTACTATAAATCCTGCAAGTTTCCTGGCTCGCATTTCTATGTTAATTTAGTTAAAATAATGGCTCCAGCAGCTTATTAGGTGCCATATTCTATTAATGGGTAGCTCAGAAAAGCAGCCAAACCGAACTGTGTCTGTTAACAGCATTATTTGTATTAGTAGAATTGGTAATTCATTAATATAAAGATATTCCGTATATTACGGTGTCACATTCAATTTGTTGGAACCTAACATTTCAAAGTTGATTGCGCTAAGACGCCGATGGAGTTAGATAAATTGTATTTTTTATTTACTATAAATCCTGCAAGTTTCCTGGCTCGCATTTCTATGTTAATTTAGTTAAAATAATGGCTTTAGCAGCTTATTAGGTGCCATACTCTATTAATGGGAAGCTCAGAAAAGCAGCCAAACCGAACTGTGTCTGTTAACAGCATTATTTGTATTAGTAGAATTGGTAATTCATTAATATAAAGATATTCCGTATACTACGGTGTCACATTCAATTTGTTGGAACCTAACAATTCAAAGTTGGTTGCGCTAAGACGCCGATGGAGTTAGATAAATTGTATTTTTTATTTACTATAAATCCTGCAAGTTTCCTGGCTCGCATTTCTATATTAATTTAGTTAAAATAATTGCTGCAGTAGCTTATTAGGTACCATATTCAATTAATGGGAGGCTCAGAAAGCAGCCAAAGTGAGCGGTGACCTTTAGCAGCATTTTTTGTATTAGTAGAATTAGCAAATCATTAATATAAAGATATTCCGTATATTACGGTGTCACATTCAATTTGTTGGAACCTAACATTTCAAAGTTAGTTGCGCTAAGACGCCGATTGGGTTAGATAAATTGTATTTTTTATTTACTATAAATCCTGCAAGTTTCCTGGCTCGCATTTCTATGTTAATTTAGTTAAAATAATGGCTTTAGCAGATTATTAGGTGCCATATTCTATTAATGGGAAGCTCAGAAAAGCAGCCAAACCGAACTGTGTCTGTTAACAGCATTATTTGTATTAGTAGAATTGGTAATTCATTAATATAAAGATATTCCGTATATTACGGTGTCACATTCAATTTGTTGGAACCTAACATTTCAAAGTTGGTTGCGCTAAAACGCCGATGGAGTTAGATAAATTGTATTTTTTATTTACTATATATCCTGCAAGTTTCCTGGCTCGCATTTCTATATTAATTTAGTTAAATTAATGGCTACAAGGGCTTATTAGCTGCCATATTCAATTAATGGGAACCTCAAAAAGCAACCAAAGCAAACGGTGTCTGTAAGCAGCATTATTTGTATTAGTAGAATTGGCAAATCATTAATATAAAGATATTCCGTACATTACGGTCTCATATTCGATTTGCTGGAACCTAACAATTCAAAGTTGGTTGCCCTAAGATGCCGATGGTGTTAGATAAATTGAATTTTTTATTTACTATAAATCCTGCAAGTTTTCTGGCTCGCATTTCTATATAAATTTAGTTAAAATAATGGCTTCAGTAGTTTATTAGGTGCCATATTCAATTAGTTTTAAGCTCAAAAAAGCAGCCAATCCGAACTGTGTCTGTTAACAGCATTATTTATATTAGTAGAATTTTCAAATCATTAATATAAAGATATTCCGTATATTACGGTGTCACATTCGATTTGTTGGAACCTAACAATTCAAAGTTGGTTGCGCTAAAACGCCGATGGAGTTAGATAAATTGTATTTTTTATTTACTATGAATCCTGCAAGTTTCCTGGCTCGCATTTCTATATTAATTTAGTTAAAATAATGGCTTCAGCAGCTTATTAGGTGCCATATTCAATTAATGGGAAGCTCAAAAAAGCAGCCAAACCGAACTGTGTCTGTTAACAACATTATTTGTATTAGTAGAATTGGCAAATCATTAATATAAAGATATTCCGTATATTACGGTGTCACATTCAATTTGTTGGAACCTAACAATTCAAAATTGGTTGCGCTAAGACGCCGATGAAGTTAGATAAATTGTGTTTTTTATTTACTATAAATCCTGCAAGTTTCCTGGCTCGCATTTCTATATTAATTTATTTAAGATAATGGCTTCAGCAGCTTATTAGGTGCCATATTCAATTAATGGGAAGCTCAAAAAAGCAGCCAAACCGAACTGTGTCTGTTAACAGCATTATCTGTATTAGTAGAATTGGCAAATCATTAATATAAAGATATTCCGTATATTACGGTGTCACATTCAATTTGTTGGAACCTAACAATTCGAAATTGGTTGCGCTAAGACGCCGATGGAGTTAGATAAATTGTATTTTTTATTTACTATAAATCCTGCTAGTTTCCTAGCTCTCATTTCTATATTAATTTAGTTAAAAAAATGGCTTCAGTAGCTTATTAGATGCCATATTCAAATAATGGGAGGCTCAGAAAGCAGCCAAAGTGAACAGTGACGTTTAGCAGCATTATTTGTGTTAGTAGAATTGGCAAATCATTAATATAAAGATATTCCGTATATTACGGTGTCACATTCAATTTGTTGGAACCTAACAATTCGAAATTGGTTGCGCTAAGACGCCGATGGAGTTAGATAAATTGTATTTTTTATTTACTATAAATCCTGCTAGTTTCCTAGCTCTCATTTCTATATTAATTTAGTTAAAAAAATGGCTTCAGTGGTTTATTAGGTGCCATATTCAATTAATGGGAAGCTCAGAAAAGCAGCCAAACCGAACTGTGTCTGTTAACAGCATTATTTGTATTAGTAGAATTGGCAAATCATTAATATAAAGATATTCCGTATATTACGGTGTCACATTCAATTTGTTGGAACCTAACATTTCAAAGTTGGTTGTGCTAAGACGCCGATGGAGTTAGATAAATTGTATTTTTTGTTTACTATAAATCCTGCAAGTTTCCTGGCTCGCATTTCTATGTTAATTTAGTTAAAATAATGGCTTTAGCAGCTTATTAGGTGCCATATTCTATTAATGGGAAGCTCAGAAAAGCAGCCAAACCGAACTGTGTCTGTTAACGGTATTATTTGTATTAGTAGAATTGGTAAATCATCAATATAAAGATATTCCGTATATTACGGTGTCACATTCAATTTGGTGGAACCTAACAATTCAAAATTGGTTGCGCTAAGACGCCGATGAAGTTAGATGAATTGTATTTTTTATTTATTATAAATCCTGCATGTTTCCTGGCTCGCATTTCTATATTAATTTATTTAAGATAATGGCTTCAGCAGCTTATTAGGTGCCATATTCAATTAATGGGAAGCTCAAAAAAGCAGCCAAACCGAACTGTGTCTGTTAACAGCATTATTTGTATTAGTAGAATTGGCAAATCATTAATATAAAGATATTCCGTATATTACGGTGTCACATTCAATTTGTTGGAACCTAACATTTCAAAGTTGGTTGCGCTAAGACGCCGATGGAGTTAGATAAATTGTATTTTTTATTTACTATAAATCCTGCTAGTTTCCTAGCTCTCATTTCTATATTAATTTAGTTAAAAAAATGGCTTCAGTAGTTTATTAGGTGCCATATTCAATTAATGGGAAGCTCAAAAAGCAGCCAAAGTGAACGGTGACGTTTAGCAGCATTATTTGTATTAGTAGAATTGGCAAATCATTAATATAAAATTATTCCGTATATTACGGTGTCACATTCAATTTGTTGGAACCTAACATTTCAAAGTTGGTTGCGCTAAGACGCCGATGGAGTTAGATAAATTGTATTTTTTATTTACTATAAATCCTGCAAGTTTTCTGGCTCGCATTTCTATGTTAATTTAGTTAAAATAATGGTTTCAGCAGCTTATTAGGTGCCATATTCTATTAATGGGAAGCTCAGAAAAGCAGCCAAACCGAACTGTGTCTGTTAACAGCATTATTTGTATTAGTAGAATTGGTAATTCATTAATATAAAGATATTCCGTATATTACGGTGTCACATTCAATTTGTTGGAACCTAACATTTCAAAGTTGGTTGCGCTAAGACGCCGATGGAGTTAGATAAATTGTATTTTTTATTTATTATAAATCCTGCAAGTTTCCTGGCTCGCATTTCTATATTAATTTAGTTAAAATAATGGCTTCAGCAGCTTATTAGGTGCCATATTCAATTAATGGGAGGCTCAGAAAGCAGCCAAAGTGAACGGTGACCTTTAGCAGCATTATTTGTATTAGTAGAATTGGCAAATCATTAATATAAAGATATTCCGTATATTACGGTGTCACATTCAATTTGTTGGAACCTAACATTTCAAAGTTGGTTGCGCTAAGACGCCGATGGAGTTAGATAAATTGTATTTTTTATTTACTATAAATCCTGCAAGTTTCCTGGCTCGCATTTCTATGTTAATTTAGTTAAAATAATGGCTTCAGCAGCTTATTAGGTGCCATATTCTATTAATGGGTAGCTCAGAAAAGCAGCCAAACCGAACTGTGTCTGTTAACAGCATTATTTGTATTAGTAGAATTGGTAATTCATTAATATAAAGATATTCCGTATATTACGGTGTCACATTCAATTTGTTGGAACCTAACATTTCAAAGTTGATTGCGCTAAGACGCCGATGGAGTTAGATAAATTGTATTTTTTATTTACTATAAATCCTGCAAATTTCCTGGCTCGCATTTCTATGTTAATTTAGTTAAAATAATGGCTTTAGCAGCTTATTAGTTGCCATACTCTATTAATGGGAAGCTCAGAAAAGCAGCCAAACCGAACTGTGTCTGTTAACAGCATTATTTGTATTAGTAGACTTGGTAATTCATTAATATAAAGATATTCCGTATATTACGGTGTCACATTCAATTTGATGGAACCTAACATTTCAAAGTTGGTTGCGCTAAGACGCCGATGGAGTTAGATAAATTGTATTTTTTATTTACTATAAATCCTGCTAGTTTCCTAGCTCTCATTTCTATTTTAATTTAGTTAAAATAATTTCTTCAGTAGCTTATTAGTTGCCATATTCAATTAATAGGAAGCTCAAAAAGCAGACAAAGCGAACGGTGAGTGTTAGCAGCGTTATTTATATTAGTAGAATTGGCAAATCATTAATATAAAGATATTCCGTATATTACGGTGTCACATTCAATTTGTTGGAACCTAACAATTCAAAGTTGGTTGCCCTAAGATGCCGATGGTATTAGATAAATTGTATTTTTTATTTACTATAAATCCTGCAAGTTTCCTGGCTCGCATTTCTATATTAATTTAGTTAAAATAATGGCTACAGCAGCTTATGATTTGCCTTATTCAATTAATGGGAAGCTCAAAAAAGCAGCCAAACCGAACTGTGTCTGTTAACTGCATTATTTGTATTAGTAAAATTGGCAAATCATTAATATAAAGATATTCTGTATATTACGGTGTCACATTCAATTTGTTGGAACCTAACAATTCAAAGTTGGTTGCGCTAAGACGCCGATGGAGTTAGATAAATTGTATTTTTTATTTACTATAAATCCTTCTATTTTCCTGGCTCTCATTTCTATATTAATTTAGTTAAAAAAATGGCTTCAGTAGTTTATTAGGTGCCATATTCAATTAATGAGAGGCTCAAAAAGCAGCTAAAGTGAACGGTGACGTTTGGCAGCATTATTTTTGTTAGTAGAATTGGCAAATCATTAATATAAAGCTATTCCGTACATTACGGTCTCACATTCGATTTTTTGGAACATAAAAATTCAAAGTTGGTTGCCCTAAGATGCCGATGGTATTAGATAAATTGTATTTTTTATTTACAATAAACCCTGCAAGTTTCCTGGCTCTGATTTCTATATTAATTTAGTTACATTAATGGCTTCAAGGGCTTATTAGCTGCCATATTCAATTAATGGGAACCTCAAAAAGCAACCAAAGCAAACGGTGTCTTTTAGCAGCATTATTTGTGTTATTAGAATTGGAAAATCGTTAGTATAAAGCTATTCTGTTCATTACGGTCTCACATTCGATTTTTTGGAACCTAACAATTCAAAGTTGGTTGCCCTAAGATGCCGATGGTATTAGATAAATTGTATTTTTTATTTACTATAAATCCTGCAAGTCTCCTGGCTCGCATTTCTATATTAATTTAGTTATAATAATGGCTACAGCAGCTTATTATTTACCATATTCAATTAATGGGAACCTCAAAAAGCAACCAAAGCAAACGGTGTCTTTTAATAGCATTATTTGTGTTAGTAGAATTGGCAAATCGTTAATATAAAGCTATTCTGTTCATTACGGTGTCACATTTGATTTTTTTGAACCAACAATTCAAAGTTGGTTGTCCTAAGGCGCTGATGGCGTTATACAATTTGTATTTTTTATTTATTAAAAATCCTGCAAGTTTCCTAGCTCTCATTTCTATATTAATTTAGTTAAAATAATGGCTTTAAAAGCTTATTAAGTGCCATATTCAATTAATGGGAAACTCAAAAAGATGCCAAAGCGAACGCTGACGTTTAGCTGCACTAATTGTGTTAGTAGAATTAGGAAATTATTAGTATAAATCTATTCTCTACATTACGGTGTAACATTCGATTTTTTGGAACCTAACAATTCAAAGATGGTTGCTCTAAGACGCCGATGGTTTTAGATAAATTGTATTTTGTATTTACTATAAATCCTGCAAGTTTCCTGGCTCTCATTTCTATATTAATTTAGTTAAATTAATGGCTTCAAGGGCTTAGTAGCTGCCATATTCAATTAATGGAAACCTCAAAAAGCAGCCAACGCAAGCGGTGTCTGTTAGCAGCATTATTTGTGTTAGTAGAATTGACAAATCGTTAATATAAAGCTATTCCGTACATTACGGTATCACATTCGATTTTTTTTAACCAACAATTCAAAGTTGGTTGCCCTAAGACGCTGGTGGAGTTAGACAATTTGTATTTTTTATTTACTAAAAATCCTGCAAGTTTCCTAGCTTTCATTTTTAAATGAATTTAGTTAAAATAATAGCTTCAGGAGCTTATTAGGAGCCTTATTCAATTAATGGGAAGCTCAAAAACCAGCCAAAGCGTACGGTGACGTTTAGCAGTATTATTTGTGTTAGTAGAATTGGCAAATCATTAAGATACAGCTATTTCGTTCATTACGGTGTCACATTAGATTTTTTGGAACCTAACAATTCAAAGTTAGTTGCTCTAAGTCGCCGATGGAGTTAGTTAATTGTATTTTTTATTTACTATAAATCCTGCAAGTTTCCTTGCTCTCATTTCTATATTAATTTAGTTAAAATAATGGCTTCAGGAGCTTATTAGGTGCCATATTCAATTAATGGGAAGCTCAAAAAACAGCCACAGCGGTTGGTGACGTTTAGCAGCATTATTTGAGTTAGTAGAATTGGCAAATCGCTAATATAGCTATTACGTTCATTACGGTGTCACATTCGATTTTGTGGAACATAACAATTAAACGTTGGTTGCCCTAAGACGCCGATGGAGTTAGACAATTTGCATTTTTCATTTACTAAAAATCCTGCAAGTTTCCTAGCTTTCATTTCTAAATGAATTTAGTTAAAATAATAGCTTCAGGAGCTTATTAGGTGCCATATTCAATTAATGGGAAGCTCAAAAACCAGGCAAAGCGTACGGTGACGTTTAGCAGTATTATTTGTGTTAGTAGAATTGGCAAATCATTAATATACAGCTATTTCGTTCATTACGGTGTCACATTAGATTTTTTGGAACCTAACAATTCAAAGTTAGTTGCTCTAAGTCGCCGATGGAGTTAGATAAATTGTATTTTTATTTACTATAAATCCTGCAAGTTTCCTTGCTCTCATTTCTATATTAATTTAGTTAAAATAATGGCTTCAGGAGCTTATTAGGTCCCATATTCAATTAATGGGAAGCTCAAAAAGCAGCCAAAGCGAACGGTGAGTGTTAGCAGCGTTATTTATATTAGTAGAATTGGCAAATCATTAATATAAAGCTATTCCGTACATTGCGGTGTCAAATTCGTTTTTTTGGAAGATGACATTTCAAAGTTGGTTGCTCTAGGACGCCGATGGTTTTAGATAAATTGTATTTTTTATTTACTATAAATCTTGCAAGTTTCCTATCTCTCATTTCTATTTAATTTAGTTAAAATAATGGATTCAGGAGCTTATTAGGTGCCATATTCAATTAATGGGATGCTCAAAAAGCAGCCAAACCGAACTGTGTCTGTTAACAGCATTATTTGTGTTAGTAGAATTGGCAAATCATTAATATAAAGATATTCCGTTCATTACGGTGTCACATTAGATTTTTTGGAACCTAACAATTCAAAGTAGTTGCACTAAGTCACCGATGGAGTTAGATAAATTGTATTTTTTATTTACTAAAAGTTCTGCACGTTTCCTAGCTCTCATTTCTATATTAATTTAGTTAAAATAATGGCTTTAGGAGCTTATTAGGTGCCATATTCAATTAATGGGAAGCTCAAAAAGCAGCCAAGGCGAACGGTGACGTTTAGCTGCACTAATTGTGTTAGTAGAATTTCGAAATTATTAATATAAAGCTATTCTGTACATTACGGTGTGACATTCGATTTTTTGGAACCTAACAATTCAAAGTTGGTTGCCCTAAGACTCCGATGGTTTTAGATAAATTGTATTTTTTATTTACTATAAATCCTGAAAGTTTTCTGGCTCGCATTTCTATATTAATTTAGTTATATAATGGCTTCAGTAGCTTATTAGGTGCCATATTCAATTAATGGAAAGCTCAAAAAAGCAGCCAAACCGAACTGTGTCAGTTAACTGCAATATTTGTTTTAGTAGAATTGAAAAATCATTAATATAAAGATATTCCGTATATTACGGTGTCACATTCGATTTATTGGAACCTAACAATTCAAAGTTGGTTGCGCTAAAACGCCGATGGAGTTAGATAAATTAAATTTTTTATTTACTTTAAATCCTGCTAGTTTCCTAGCTCTCATTTCTATATTAATTTAGATAAAATAATGGCTTGATGAGCTTATTATGTGCCATATTCAATTAATGGGAAGCTCAAAAAACAGCCAAAGCGAACGGTGACGTTTAGCAGCATTATTTTTGTTAGTAGAAATGGCAAATCATTGTTATAAAGCTATTCCGTTCATAACGGTGTCACTTTCGATTTTTTGGAACATAACAATTCAAAGTTGGTTGCCCTAAGACGCCGATGGAGTTAGATAAATTGTATTTTTTATTTACTATAAATCCTGCAAGTTACATTGCTCTCATTTTTATATAAAGTTAGATAAAATAATGGCTTGAGGAGCTTATTAGGTGCCATATTCAATAAATGGGAAGCTCAAAAAGCAGCCAAGGCAAACGGTGACGTTTAGCTGCACTAATTGTGTTAGTAGAATTTCGAAATTATTAATATAAAGCTATTCTGTACATTACGGTGTGACATTCGATTTTTTGGAAGCTAACAATTCAAAGTTGGTTGCGCTAAGACGCCGATGGAGTTAGATAAATTGTATTTTTTATTTACTATAAATCCTGCAAGTTACATTGCTCTCATTTTTATATAAAGTTAGATAAAATAATGGCTTGAGGAGCTTATTAGGTGCCATATTCAATTAATGGGAAGCTCAAAAAGCAGCCATACCGAACGGTAACGGTTAGCAGCATTATTTGTGTTAGTAGAATTGGCAAATCATTAATATAAAGCTATTAGGTTCATTACGGTGTCACATTCAAGTTTTTGGAACATAACAATTCAAAGTTGGTTGCCCTAAGACGCCGATGGAGTTAGATAAATTGTATTTTTTATTTACTATAAATCCTGCAAGTTTCATTGCTCTCATTTTTATATAAAGTTAGATAAAATAATGGCTTAAGGAGCTTATTAGGTGCCATATTCAATTAATGGGAAGCTCAAAAAGCAGCCAAACCGAACGGTAACGGTTAGCAGCATTATTTGTGTTAGTAGAATTGGCAAATCATTAATATAAAGCTATTAGGTTCATTACGGTGTCACATTCAAGTTTTTGGAACATAACAATTCAAAGTTGGTTGCCCTAAGACGCCGATGGAGTTAGATAAATTGTATTTTTTATTTACTATAAATCCTGCAAGTTTCATTGCTCTCATTTTTATATAAAGTTAGATAAAATAATGGCTTGAGGAGCTTATTAGGTGCCATATTCAATTAATGGGAAGCTCAAAAAGCAGCCAAACCGAACGGTAACGGTTAGCAGCATTATTTGTGTTAGTAGAATTGGCAAATCATTAATATAAAGCTATTAGGTTCATTACGGTGTCACATTCAAGTTTTTGGAACATAACAATTCAAAGTTGGTTGCCCTAACACGACGATGGAGTTGGATAAATTGTATTTTTTATTTACTATAAATCCTGCAAGTTTCATTGCTCTCATTTCTATATTAATTTAGTTAAAATAATGGCTTCAGCAGCTTATTAAGTGCCATATTCAATTAATGGGAAGCTCAAAAAGCAGCCAAACTGAACGGTGACGTTTAGCATCATTATTTGTGTTAGTAGAATTGGCAAATCATTAATATAAAGCTATTCCGTACATTGCGGTGTCAAATTCGTTTTTTTGGAAGATGACATTTCAAAGTTGGTTGCTCTAAGACGCCGATGGTTTTAGATAAATTGTATTTTTTATTTACTATAAATCCTGCAAGTTTCCTAGCTCTCATTTCTATTTAATTTAGTTAAAATAATGGATTCAGGAGCTTATTAGGTGCCATATTCAATTAATGGGATGCTCAAAAAGCAGCCAAACCGAACTGTGTCTGTTAACAGCATTATTTGTGTTAGTAGAATTGGCAAATCATTAATATAAAGATATTCCGTTCATTACGGTGTCACATTAGATTTTTTGGAACCTAACAATTCAAAGTTAGTTGCCCTAAGTCACCGATGGAGTTAGATAAATTGTATTTTTTATTTACTAAAAGTTCTGCACGTTTCCTAGCTCTCATTTCTATATTAATTTAGTTAAAATAATGGCTTTAGGAGCTTATTAGGTGCCATATTCAATTAATGGGAAGCTCAAAAAGCAGCCAAGGCGAACGGTGACGTTTAGCTGCACTAATTGTGTTAGTAGAATTTCGAAATTATTAATATAAAGCTATTCTGTACATTACGGTGTGACATTCGATTTTTTGGAACCTAACAATTCAAAGTTGGTTGCCCTAAGACTCCGATGGTTTTAGATAAATTGTATTTTTTATTTACTATAAATCCTGCAAGTTTCATTGCTCTCATTTTTATATAAAGTTAGATAAAATAATGGCTTGAGGAGCTTATTAGGTGCCATATTCAATTAATGGGAAGCTCAAAAAGCAGCCAAACCGAACGGTAACGGTTAGCAGCATTATTTGTGTTAGTAGAATTGGCAAATCATTAATATAAAGCTATTAGGTTCATTACGGTGTCACATTCAAGTTTTTGGAACATAAAAATTCAAAGTTGGTTGCCCTAACACGACGATGGAGTTGGATAAATTGTATTTTTTATTTACTATAAATCCTGCAAGTTTCATTGCTCTCATTTTTATATAAAGTTAGATAAAATAATGGCTTGAGGAGCTTATTAGGTGCCATATTCAATTAATGGAAAGCTCAAAAAGCAGCCAAACCGAACGGTAACGGTTAGCAGCATTATTTGTGTTAGTAGAATTGGCAAATCATTGATATAAAGCTATTAGGTTCATCACGGTGTCACATTCGAGTTTTTGGAACATAACAATTCAAAGTTGGTTGCCCTAAGACGCCGATGGAGTTAGATAAATTGTATTTTTTATTTACTATAAATCCTGCAAGTTTCATTGCTCTCATTTTTATATAAAGTTAGATAAAATAATGGCTTGAGGAGCTTATTAGGTGCCATATTCAATTAATGGGAAGCTCAAAAAGCAGCCAAACCGAACGGTAACGGTTAGCAGCATTATTTGTGTTAGTAGAATTGGCAAATCATTGATATAAAGCTATTAGGTTCATCACGGTGTCACATTCCAGTTTTTGGAAAATAACAATTCAAAGTTGGTTGCCCTAAGACGCCGATGGAGTTAGATAAATTGTATTCTTTATTTACTATAAATCCTGCAAGTTTCATTGCTCTCATTTTTATATAAAGTTAGATAAAATAATGGCTTGAGGAGCTTATTAGGTGCCATATTCAATTAATGGGAAGCTCAAAAAGCAGCCAAGGCGAACGGTGACGTTTAGCTGCACTAATTGTGTTAGTAGAATTTCGAAATTATTAATATAAAGCTATTCTGTACATTACGGTGTGACATTCGATTTTTTGGAACCTAACAATTCAAAGTTGGTTGCCCTAAGACTCCGATGGTTTTAGATAAATTGTATTTTTTATTTACTATAAATCCTGCAAGTTTCATTGCTCTCATTTTTATATAAAGTTAGATAAAATAATGGCTTGAGGAGCTTATTAGGTGCCATATTCAATTAATGGGAAGCTCAAAAAGCAGCCAAACCGAACGGTAACGGTTAGCAGCATTATTTGTGTTAGTAGAATTGGCAAATCATTAATATAAAGCTATTAGGTTCATTACGGTGTCACATTCAAGTTTTTGGAACATAAAAATTCAAAGTTGGTTGCCCTAACACGACGATGGAGTTGGATAAATTGTATTTTTTATTTACTATAAATCCTGCAAGTTTCATTGCTCTCATTTTTATATAAAGTTAGATAAAATAATGGCTTGAGGAGCTTATTAGGTGCCATATTCAATTAATGGAAAGCTCAAAAAGCAGCCAAACCGAACGGTAACGGTTAGCAGCATTATTTGTGTTAGTAGAATTGGCAAATCATTGATATAAAGCTATTAGGTTCATCACGGTGTCACATTCGAGTTTTTGGAACATAACAATTCAAAGTTGGTTGCCCTAAGACGCCGATGGAGTTAGATAAATTGTATTTTTTATTTACTATAAATCCTGCAAGTTTCATTGCTCTCATTTTTATATAAAGTTAGGTAAATTAATGGCTTGAGGAGCTTATTAGGTGCCATATTCAGTTAATGGAAAGCTCAAAAAGCAGCCAAACCGAACGGTAACGGTTAGCAGCATTATTTGTGTTAGTAGAATTGGCAAATCATTAATATAAAGCTATTAGGTTCATCACGGTGTCACATTCGAGTTTTTGGTACATAACAATTCAAAGTTGGTTGCCCTAAGACGCCGATGGAGTTAGATAAATTGTATTTTTTATTTACTATAAATCCTGCAAGTTTCATTGCTCTCATTTTTATATAAAGTTAGATAAAATAATGGCTTGAGGAGCTTATTAGGTGCCATATTCAATTAATGGGAAGCTCAAAAAGCAGCCAAACCGAACGGTAACGGTTAGCAGCATAATTTGTGTTAGTAGAATTGGCAAATCATTAATATAAAGCTATTAGGTTCATTACGGTGTCACATTCAAGTTTTTGGAACATAACAATTCAAAGTTGGTTGCCCTAAGACGACGATGGAGTTAGATAAATTGTATTTTTTATTTACTATAAATCCTGCAAGTTTCATTGCTCTCATTTTTATATAAAGTTAGATAAAATAATGGCTTGAGGAGCTTATTAGGTGCCATATTCAATTAATGGGAAGCTCAAAAAGCAGCCAAACCGAACGGTAACGGTTAGCAGCATTATTTGTGTTAGTAGAATTGGCAAATCATTGATATAAAGCTATTAGGTTCATTACGGTGTCACATTCAAGTTTTTGGAACATAACAATTCAAAGTTGGTTGCCCTAAGACGACGATGGAGTTAGATAAATTGTATTTTTTATTTACTATAAATCCTGCAAGTTTCATTGCTCTCATTTTTATATAAAGTTAGATAAAATAATGGCTTGAGGAGCTTATTAGGTGCCATATTCAATTAATGGAAAGCTCAAAAAGCAGCCAAACCGAACGGTAACGGTTAGCAGCATTATTTGTGTTAGTAGAATTGGCAAATCATTAATATAAAGCTATTAGGTTCATTACGGTGTCACATTCAAGTTTTTGGAACATAACAATTCAAAGTTGGTTGCCCTAAGACGACGATGGAGTTAGATAAATTGTATTTTTTATTTACTATAAATCCTGCAAGTTTCATTGCTCTCATTTTTATATAAAGTTAGATAAAATAATGGCTTGAGGAGCTTATTAGGTGCCATATTCAATTAATGGGAAGCTCAAAAAGCAGCCAAACCGAACGGTAACGGTTAGCAGCATTATTTGTGTTAGTAGAATTGGCAAATCATTGATATAAAGCTATTAGGTTCATTACGGTGTCACATTCCAGTTTTTGGAACATAACAATTCAAAGTTGGTTGCCCTAAGACGACGATGGAGTTAGATAAATTGTATTTTTTATTTACTATAAATCCTGCAAGTTTCATTGCTCTCATTTTTATATAAAGTTAGATAAAATAATGGCTTGAGGAGCTTATTAGGTGCCATATTCAATTAATGGGAAGCTCAAAAAGCAGCCAAACCGAACGGTAATGGTTAGCAGCATTATTTGTGTTAGTAGAATTGGCAAATCATTGATATAAAGCTATTAGGTTCATTACGGTGTCACATTCCAGTTTTTGGAACATAACAATTCAAAGTTGGTTGCCCTAAGACGACGATGGAGTTAGATAAATTGTATTTTTTATTTACTATAAATCCTGCAAGTTTCATTGCTCTCATTTTTATATAAAGTTAGATAAAATAATGGCTTGAGGAGCTTATTAGGTGCCATATTCAATTAATGGGAAGCTCAAAAAGCAGCCAAACCGAACGGTAACGGTTAGCAGCATTATTTGTGTTAGTAGAATTGGCAAATCATTAATATAAAGCTATTAGGTTCATTACGGTGTCACATTCAAGTTTTTGGAACATAACAATTCAAAGTTGGTTGCCCTAAGACGCCGATGGAGTTAGATAAATTGTATTTTTTATTTACTATAAATCCTGCAAGTTTCATTGCTCTCATTTTTATATAAAGTTAGATAAAATAATGGCTTGAGGAGCTTATTAGGTGCCATATTCAATTAATGGGAAGCTCAAAAAGCAGCCAAACCGAACGGTAACGGTTAGCAGCATTATTTGTGTTAGTAGAATTGGCAAATCATTGATATAAAGCTATTAGGTTCATCACGGTGTCACATTCGAGTTTTTGGAACATAACAATTCAAAGTTGGTTGCCCTAAGACGCCGATGAAGTTAGATAAATTGTATTTTTTATTTACTATAAATCCTGCAAGTTTCATTTCTCTCATTTTTATATAAAGTTAGATAAAATAATGGCTTGAGGAGCTTATTAGGTGCCATATTCAATTAATGGGAAGCTCAAAAAGCAGCCAAACCGAACGGTAACGGTTAGCTGCATTATTTGTGTTAGTAGAATTGGCAAATCATTAATATAAAGCTATTCCGTTCATTACGGTGTCACATTCGAGTTTTTGTAACATAACAATTTAAAGTTGGTTGCCTTAAGACGCCGATGGAGTTAGATAAATTGTATTTTTTATTTACTGTAAATCCTGCAAGTTTCATTGCTCTCATTTTTATATAAAGTTAGATAAAATAATGGCTTGAGGAGCTTATTAGGTGCCATATTCAATTAATGGGAAGCTCAAAAAGCAGCCAAACCGAACGGTAACGGTTAGCAGCATTATTTGTGTTAGTAGAATTGGCAAATCATTGATATAAAGCTATTAGGTTCATCACGGAGTCACATTCCAGTTTTTGGAAAATAACAATTCAAAGTTGGTTGCCCTAAGACGCCGATGGAGTTAGATAAATTGTATTCTTTATTTACTATAAATCCTGCAAGTTTCATTGCTCTCATTTTTATATAAAGTTAGATAAAATAATGGCTTGAGGAGCTTATTAGGTGCCATATTCAATTAATGGGAAGCTCAAAAAGCAGCCAAACCGAACGGTAACGGTTAGCAGCATTATTTGTGTTAGTAGAATTGGCAAATCATTGATATAAAGCTATTAGGTTCATCACGGTGTCACATTCGAGTTTTTGGAACATAACAATTCAAAGTTGGTTGCCCTAAGACGCCGATGGAGTTAGATAAATTGTATTTTTTATTTACTATAAATCCTGCAAGTTTCATTGCTCTCATTTTTATATAAAGTTAGATAAAATAATGGCTTGAGGAGCTTATTAGGTGCCATATTCAATTAATGGGAAGCTCAAAAAGCAGCCAAACCGAACGGTAACGGTTAGCAGCATTATTTGTGTTAGTAGAATTGGCAAATCATTGATATAAAGCTATTAGGTTCATTACGGTGTCACATTCGAGTTTTTGTAACATAACAATTTAAATTTGGTTGCCTTAAGACGCCGATGAAGTTAGATAAATTGTATTTTTTATTTACTGTAAATCCTGCAAGTTTCATTGCTCTCATTTTTATATAAAGTTAGATAAAATAATGGCTTGAGGAGCTTATTAGGTGCCATATTCAATTAATGGGAAGCTCAAAAAGCAGCCAAACCGAACGGTAACGGTTAGCAGCATTATTTGTGTTAGTAGAATTGGCAAATCATTGATATAAAGCTATTAGGTTCATCACGGTGTCACATTCGAGTTTTTGGAACATAACAATTCAAAGTTGGTTGCCCTAAGACGCCGATGGAGTTAGATAAATTGTATTTTTTATTTACTATAAATCCTGCAAGTTTCATTGCTCTCATTTTTATATAAAGTTAGATAAAATAATGGCTTGAGGAGCTTATTAGGTGCCATATTCAATTAATGGAAAGCTCAAAAAGCAGCCAAACCGAACGGTAACGGTTAGCAGCATTATTTGTGTTAGTAGAATTGGCAAATCATTGATATAAAGCTATTAGGTTCATCACGGTGTCACATTCGAGTTTTTGGAACATAACAATTCAAAGTTGGTTGCCCTAAGACGCCGATGGAGTTAGATAAATTGTATTTTTTATTTACTATAAATCCTGCAAGTTTCATTTCTCTCATTTTTATATAAAGTTAGATAAAATAATGGCTTGAGGAGCTTATTAGGTGCCATATTCAATTAATGGGAAGCTCAAAAAGCAGCCAAACCGAACGGTAACGGTTAGCAGCATTATTTGTGTTAGTAGAATTGGCAAATCATTAATATAAAGCTATTCCGTTCATTACGGTGTCACATTCGAGTTTTTGTAACATAACAATTTAAAGTTGGTTGCCTTAAGACGCCGATGGAGTTAGATAAATTGTATTTTTTATTTACTGTAAATCCTGCAAGTTTCATTGCTCTCATTTTTATATAAAGTTAGATAAAATAATGGCTTGAGGAGCTTATTAGGTGCCATATTCAATTAATGGGAAGCTCAAAAAGCAGCCAAACCGAACGGTAACGGTTAGCAGCATTATTTGTGTTAGTAGAATTGGCAAATCATTAATATAAAGCTATTCCGTTCATTACGGTGTCACATTCGAGTTTTTGTAACATAACAATTTAAAGTTGGTTGCCTTAAGACGCCGATGGAGTTAGATAAATTGTATTTTTTATTTACTGTAAATCCTGCAAGTTTCATTGCTCTCATTTTTATATAAAGTTAGATAAAATAATGGCTTGAGGAGCTTATTAGGTGCCATATTCAATTAATGGGAAGCTCAAAAAGCAGCCAAACCGAACGGTAACGGTTAGCAGCATTATTTGTGTTAGTAGAATTGGCAAATCATTGATATAAAGCTATTCCGTTCATTACGGTGTCACATTCGAGTTTTTGTAACATAACAATTTAAAGTTGGTTGCCTTAAGACGCCGATGGAGTTAGATAAATTGTATTTTTTATTTACTGTAAATCCTGCAAGTTTCATTGCTCTCATTTTTATATAAAGTTAGATAAAATAATGGCTTGAGGAGCTTATTAGGTGCCATATTCAATTAATGGGAAGCTCAAAAAGCAGCCAAACCGAACGGTAACGGTTAGCAGCATTATTTGTGTTAGTAGAATTGGCAAATCATTGATATAAAGCTATTAGGTTCATCACGGTGTCACATTCGAGTTTTTGAAACATAACAATTCAAAGTTGGTTGCCCTAAGACGCCGATGGAGTTAGATAAATTGTATTTTTTATTTACTATAAATCCTGCAAGTTTCATTTCTCTCATTTTTATATAAAGTTAGATAAAATAATGGCTTGAGGAGCTTATTAGGTGCCATATTCAATTAATGGGAAGCTCAAAAAGCAGCCAAACCGAACGGTAACGGTTAGCAGCATTATTTGTGTTAGTAGAATTGGCAAATCATTAATATAAAGCTATTCCGTTCATTACGGTGTCACATTCGAGTTTTTGTAACATAACAATTTAAAGTTGGTTGCCTTAAGACGCCGATGGAGTTAGATAAATTGTATTTTTTATTTACTGTAAATCCTGCAAGTTTCATTGCTCTCATTTTTATATAAAGTTAGATAAAATAATGGCTTGAGGAGCTTATTAGGTGCCATATTCAATTAATGGGAAGCTCAAAAAGCAGCCAAACCGAACGGTAACGGTTAGCAGCATTATTTGTGTTAGTAGAATTGGCAAATCATTGATATAAAGCTATTAGGTTCATCACGGTGTCACATTCGAGTTTTTGGAACATAACAATTCAAAGTTGGTTGCCCTAAGACGCCGATGGAGTTAGATAAATTGTATTTTTTATTTACTATAAATCCTGCAAGTTTCATTGCTCTCATTTTTATATAAAGTTAGATAAAATAATTGCTTGAGGAGCTTATTAGGTGCCATATTCAATTAATGGAAAGCTCAAAAAGCAGCCAAACCGAACGGTAACGGTTAGCAGCATTATTTGTGTTAGTAGAATTGGCAAATCATTGATATAAAGCTATTAGGTTCATCACGGTGTCACATTCGAGTTTTTGGAACATAACAATTCAAAGTTGGTTGCCCTAAGACGCCGATGGAGTTAGATAAATTGTATTTTTTATTTACTATAAATCCTGCAAGTTTCATTGCTCTCATTTTTATATAAAGTTAGATAAAATAATGGCTTGAGGAGCTTATTAGGTGCCATATTCAATTAATGGGAAGCTCAAAAAGCAGCCAAACCGAACGGTAACGGTTAGCAGCATTATTTGTGTTAGTAGAATTGGCAAATCATTAATATAAAGCTATTAGGTTCATTACGGTGTCACATTCAAGTTTTTGGAACATAACAATTCAAAGTTGGTTGCCCTAAGACGCCGATGGAGTTAGATAAATTGTATTTTTTATTTACTATAAATCCTGCAAGTTTCATTGCTCTCATTTTTATATAAAGTTAGATAAAATAATGGCTTGAGGAGCTTATTAGGTGCCATATTCAATTAATGGGAAGCTCAAAAAGCAGCCAAACCGAACGGTAACGGTTAACAGCATTATTCGTGTTAGTAGAATTGGCAAATCATTAATATAAAGCTACTAGGTTCATTACGGTGTCACATTCGAGTTTTTGGAACATAACAATTCAAAGTTGGTTGCCCTAAGACGCCGATGGAGTTAGATAAATTGTATTTTTTATTTACTATAAATCCTGCAAGTTTCATTTCTCTCATTTTTATATCAAGTTAGATAAAATAATGGCTTGAGGAGCTTATTAGTTGCCATATTCAATTAATGGGAAGCTCAAAAAGCAGCCAAACCGAACGGTAACGGTTAGCAGCATTATTTGTGTTAGTAGAATTGGCAAATCATTAATATAAAGCTATTCCGTTCATTACGGTGTCACATTCGAGTTTTTGTAACATAACAATTTAAAGTTGGTTGCCTTAAGACGCCGATGGAGTTAGATAAATTGTATTTTTTATTTACTGTAAATCCTGCAAGTTTCTTTGCTCTCATTTTTATATTAATTTAGTTAAAATAACAGCTCGAGGAGCTTATTAGGTGCCATATTTAATTAATGGGAAGCTCAAAAAACAGTCAATGCGAACGGTGACGTTTAGCAGCATTATTTGTGTTAGTAGAATTAGCAAATCGTTAATATAAAGCTATTCCGTTCATTACGGTGTCACATTCGATTTTTTGGAGCCTAACAATTCAAAGTTGGTTGCGCTAAGATGCCGATAGAGTTAGATAAATTGTATTTTTATCTACTATAAATCCTGCAAGTTTCCTTACTCTTATTTTTATATTAATTTACATAAAATAATGGCGTGAGAAGCTTATTAGGTGCCATATTCAATTAATGGGAAGCTCAAAAAACAGCCAAAGCAAACGGTGGCGTTTAGCAGCATTATTTGCGTTAGTAGAATTGGCAAATCGTTAATATAAAGCTATTTCGTTCATTACGGTGTTACTAGTTGAAACATTTTTTTGGCTTAGCCTAACTGTTTCGCCATTTATCCAATTATTTCAGGCTTAACCTGTATATTTTTAGTTAAATTATAAATCTTTTTGCATTTCAAATTCTTCAATTTTCCAAACCAACGCATTTTGTGCCTGTATCAAGTTCTTTTCGTTTGCACGATGCCTTCTCGACCTCCGCTATCTCTTATCAGAGTCCGAGTCTTTCTGTGGGCTCGAAATTTTCGTACCTGGCACTTGCTGTATTCGCTTGAGCCCGCCGATACCGGCGCGGCCGAGGTTTGATTTTGTTCAAGTCAAATTACGTGCGCTCAACCAATTTCAACGAGCAGTGTGTTTCTAAGGGCTGATTATGATCAGGTACGATTGCGCTTTGTCAGGTCATTTTGTATTTTAATTAGCCACCTAGGCTTTAGGGCAGCGTGTCCGTATGTTGAACCCTTTTAGTTACTTATTTGGCTTCATCGCCTAATTCCATAATAATGATTTTGCACATATTTGGCCTCAAGCGCAGTATTTCTCGTCATCCGGGGCACCCCTTTGTTGGTACTTTGACAGTCGGGTGTTAACGCTCGCAGGATTTCCGAACCTTCTAGAATTTACGCTGTTGGTGTGACTGCGAGGCCTCGCGCTGTCTTTGTCACCGGACCTTATTTGTTTTATTGGGCGCATCGCCATTGGCTGTCGAGAGTCACGTGGTAACGCCGTTTTGGCTCACGCCACTTCGAGCGTCTTAACGTTTCTTGCGGGGGATTCAGCCGAGAGCCGTCGATCTAAGAGGTCGGATAGTGTGTGTGTTCGTGCGGCGCTCCCGCCCTTGGCGGGGGCGTCAGCCTTTTCCCGTCTCGTGCTGCTTCAGCAAGTGTTGGATAAACTGTTTCGCCTTAAGCGAGAGTGGCAGTTCAACTCAGGCGATCGAACAAGGGAGGTGTGTGTGTGTCGTTAGCGGCGATCTTATTACGCCAAGGCGTAGGTGTGATGGAATTCCATGCCCGGTTCTACGTTGTCACGTAAGGGAGTGTTCCCTTTAGCTCGTTGTGCGAGGATTCCGTTGAGGTAGGACATCACTTAGGCTAGTTTGGCCGTCGTAGCGGCGTTTGTTGAAGCGCCCGCTTTTGTCGCCATTTTGAGCGCATCCAGACCATTCACACGTCGGCCGTTTTAGCGGCGAATGAATTGCCACAGGCAACCTGTTTCCCGCCAGCTGGACCGCATGCCGATCTCTTGGGCCGTCACCAATAAAATTAAGGTATTTGTAACCATTGAATCATACTAACTTTTCGTGCGCGAGCTGTGCGCTTAATCATGTGAATAATTGCTGAACTCTTGGCATACGTGCTGTAAGGCGGCAACGCCAGTTTGGTCGCGGTAAAATTGCATGTGCGCGAACTTGATGTAAAATCTTGTGCACCGTTAAAAACGTACCCTTCGCATCTTAAATTGTTGTCGCGAAGTGGCGTCGCTCGCTCATTTTTGATCTAATCACTTCCCTCACTTGGGCTTTGCTGTGTTTGCCCAAATTATCATGTGAGCATTTTTATGAACAAACGTTCCATTTGTGGGACTCATATGTCAAACTGCTTTTGATTTTGTACAGTTATGGGTGTTGTTTAGTAACAGTAGTGCGCCCATCAGCTGATGCTTATATGTAAGAATTAATGCAATGTTTGCGGCACGCTTTGCCGCCCCAATGTAAGAATCGAATAATAGACGCTTATCTAATTAAGAGACGCTTTATTCTTGGTCGCTTTGTGCATGTTCTGTTTTAGCGTGCGCCCATCATTAAGGAGATAAATGTACGGTGAAGCCAGTGAGATCAGAGCGTGCAGGTAAGCTTGGTGGTGACATTGCCGTGGCTGAAAAAGCCCCACTTCATGATCTAAGTATTTTTGCCATCACGAAATCGTTGTGTGAGTTTATAATTCACGAGTACCCCTATCGACGGAGTGTCTTGAATACTTCGCCCCCGTCTAACCGCCCAGGCCCGGTTATCCGGGTTATGACAGGCTTGGTGGCGCCCTCATAATTTTGACGTACCCTATATATATATATGCCTCAACACGCTTGCCCAGAACGTATCGTGTGACTCACGCCCGACTCCCTGAGCGTTCCAGCCGTGGCCTTTAGCCTGTTTTTAGCAAATCTCAGGGCAAGTGTGCCAGTTTTCCAAGACTGATTCCGTGGTGCGATGCTCACCTTGGGTGGGTGTCGTAAAGTTGTTTTAATACCGTAACAGCTTTTCTGTCTTATTATCTCCATAGTAATTATATTTTCCTTAGCTCTTAATTACCAGTTTCATACACGAGTTTTTCTCGGAGGCCAAGCCTTATCGCACTTTCAACACCTGCTGGCGCTCTGCTTAGTTGCTGCCGTTCGAGGGTGCTTTTGCTGTATTCCATTATGTTAGCAGATTACGACCAACTTATTTTAAACAACAGGGTGTAGCAACCCCCAGCCGGCGTTCGCCTGTTAGCGGTTTTTGCACGTTGGTGAAGCGAGGTTAGTTTGTGCAATTCCGAGATATATCGTATCTTCAATACCTGTATTTTACATTTATACATTTTAAAACCGTAAATATTTAAAATTTAAATGCATACGTTCCGCAATTATTAACATGTAATGTAACATTCAATTTCATACATACTCTTATTTTAATATTTAAATTTTTATGCTTATATCTAATTATGCTGTATTTAAAGTTGCTATTTTGATGTGTATTTCGACCCTCTGTAAAAGGTACAGTCACGCTTTTTTATTTCAATAGCCTAAACAGAAGGTATTATTAAATGATTGAGGTATGCATATGCCATGAATAATTTTAATTTAGAGTTATTAAAATAACCCGCATATTTCTTTCTTTCTACACTTCTTAATAAATACCTCTTAATTTCCAATACATACAACATAATGTACGGTCGGCGCCTTAAAAATCGGGCACTACACACTATTATGATAGATTTTGCATGTATTTTTTAAGGGTATAAACTGGGTTTTTACAGTTATTATGGTTTTAATTGTTACGTCAGATTGTTTATTGTTTGTCAATTATGAAATACTATTTCACATTAATGAAGTAACCGGAGCAAGAATACTCCAAAGACTAGAAGAACATATTACGTGTCCCGATTTCTAAGGCGCCGACCGTACATATTATGTTTTGGCTCCTCTGCTATCTGCAAGTTACGATGTCGATGCAGATGACGGTGAACCGATGTCATTGCAGATGACGGTGAACCGCCAACCGGCAAACCGGCTGACTTAATCGAAACGAATCGAGAGCCAAAATGTATTCGAATAATTATTCAAATAATCATTTGGATATTAATATCATTCGAATGCAAATAATTCGGTTATGAAAATTGTCCGGTTATGCCCATAACTAGATGTTACATTCGCTTTTTTGGAACCTAACTATTAAACGTTGGTTGCCCTAAGACGCCGATGGAGTTAGATAAATTCTATTTTTTATTTACTACAAATCCTGCAAGTTTCCATGCTCTTAATTCTATATTAATTTAGTTAAAATAATGGCTTCAGGAGCTTATTAGGTGCCATATTCAACTAATGGGAAGCTCAAAAAGCAGCCAACGCGAAAGGTGTCGTTTAGCAGCATTATTTGTGTTAGTAGAATTGGCAAATTATTAATATAAAGTTATTCCGTACATTACGGTGTCACATTCGATTTTTTGGAACCTAACAATTCAAAGTTGGTTGCGCAAAGACGCCGATGGAATTAGATAACTTGAATTTTTTATTTACTATAAATCCTGCAAGTTTCCTCGCTCCCATTTCTAGACTTGGCAGAACTTGGCAATTCAAATTTGGTGACTCTAAAACACCGATGGAGCTAGATATATTGTATTTTTATTCAATATAAATCTTGCAAATTCCCTAGCTTTCATTTCTATATTAATTTAGTTTAAATAATGGCTTCAGGAGCTTATTAGGTGCCATATCCAATTAATGGAAAGCTCAAAAAGCAGCCAATGCGAACGGTGACGTTTAGCAGCATTATTTGAGTTAGTAGAATTGGCAAATTATTAATATACAGCTATTCCGTACATTACGGTGTCACATTCGATTTTTTGGAACCTAACAATTCAACGTTGGTTGCGCTAAGACGCGATGGAGTTAGAGAAATTGTATTTTTTATTTACTATAAATCCTGCAAGTTTCCTTGCTCTTAATTCTATATTAATTTAGTTAAAATAATGGCTTCAGGAGCTTATTAGGTGCCATATTCAATTAATGGGAAGCTCAAAAAGCAGCCAATGCAAACGGTGACGTTTAGCAGCATTATTTGTGTTAGTAGAATTGGCAAATTATTAATATAAAGCTATTCCGTATATTACGGTGTCACATTCGATTTTTTGGAACCTAACAATTCAAAGTTGGTTGCTCTAAGACGCCGATAGAATTAGATAAATTAAATTTTTTATTTACTATAAATTGTGCAAGTTTTCTGGCTCTCATTTCTAGACTTGGCAGAACTTGCTAATTCAAAGTTGGTTGCCCTAAGACGCCGATGGAATTAGATATATTGTATTTTTTATTCAATATAAATCTTGCAAATTCCCTAGCTCTCATTTCTATATTAATTTAGTTTAAATAATGGCTTCAGGAGCTTATTAGGTGCCATATTCAATTAATGGGAAGCTCAAAAAGCAGCAAAAGCGAACGGCGAGTAAACGCTGCATTATTTGCGTTAGTAGAATTGGCAAATCATTAATATAAAGCTATTCCGTACATTACGGAGTCACCTTCGATTTTTTGGAACCTAGCAATTCAACGTTGGTTGCCCTAAGACGCCGA